>OZ036012.1:5706935-5766935 GCA_964035015.1 Corallium rubrum | reverse complement strand
AAGCAACATGTTTAGCTGACAGAAACATAATCAATGCATAAAACAATGGCGGGCTCTTTTAATTATTGTTATCGTAATTTTTGGAAAACCTTATAAATTGAGCACGAAGATTTTTTCTGTTTAATTAAAATTTTATCTTGGGATGTTCGCGTAACTTTGAAACCCAAATGAACTGGGTAATCTGAGATACCTTTGTTGAAAATCATATTATCTTGGTGTTAAAGAGAACCTAGCTAAGCTATCTTCGTGTGTATAATTGTTAAAAATCGACAAAGAAACCGCAGGAATTAACCACAGGTGATTCTTCTAAACAGGTTGAGTATCAAGCTACAATGCTGACAAAAAAATAACTTTTGAATGTACATTGTTCAAACGATACGTTTTTTTATGACAAAAATCTTAAAGGTGGTAAACTCATGCTGAGATTTTAGATAACGAAATTCAAGGTAAAGTATTTCATCAGAGTAATATAAAAGTAGAGCGCTGTGCAGTGTAGGCAGTGTGTTACGATGTACAGAAAATCTTAAAGATGGTGAACTGTCGAGATTTTAGAGAGCGAAATACTGACGTTTCAAGCCTAAGTCGTTCATCTGTGTTACGATGTATAGAAAATCTTAAAGATGACGAACTGTTGAGATTTTAGAGAACGAAATACTGACGTTTTAAGCCAAAGTCCTTCATCAGAGTAATATAAAAGTAGATTGTTGTGTAGACAGTGTGTTACGATGTATAGAAAATCTTAAAGATGATGAACTGTTGAAATTTTAGAGAACGAAATACTGACGTTTTAAGCCAAAGTCCTTCATATCAGAGTAATATAAAAGTAGATTGTTGTGCAGACAGGGTGTTACGGTGTATAGAAAATCTTAAAAATAGTGAACTGTCTTACTTTCGAAATTTTAGAGAACGAAATACTGTATGACGATTCAACAGTTCAACACACAAGCGAGGCCAGAAAGGCTGATTGAGATGCACATAAAAGAATATTCAAATTAAATCGCTATTATGAAAGTGGTGTATTGAATACGGTGCACTTGAATTGCATGGTGAGCTAAATATTATTAAATGATCTCTCGTAACTAAGAGCTGATTAACACCTACAGTCACTATACTTGCCCGTATAGATGGTTAGGTGCAGACATGCATGTTTAAGAGTTTCCAGCCGTTGTTCGGTTACTTGGATACAGGTCTAGGGCCATGTAATGGTCCCCAGCCTTGACCTGTCCACCATGCCCCGTGTCTGCACCTATCACACCGATTATTTCGGTGAAAGTTTAATTACTGTAGTCGTAGATTAATGGGTGGGATGGAGGACACAATTTTTCCTCTCTCGCTGTCTTCTTTAGCTATCGACTAAACGGCTCTATCACACTGGCTCTCCAGAGTGTACTGTATGACACCTGAGAGTTCTCGTCTCTTTAATAGGCTTGCTATCGCCCCATGCCCTGTAAATAACCTCATTATTCTCGATACTACTTTTCAAGACTATAAAGAAATTATAACATCAGTCATCGTTAAATAACACTATATTCATGAAAATAACCCAGGGCAACTAACCCAATCTCCATTAACTTCATCAAACATTTAGCCATACTATATACAGATGTTACAAAAGTAGTATGTTGCTAGGCAGTGTTGAAATACAAATCTAAATATAGCAAGGTTGGATATACTGTCGGAACAAGGGAACGAAGAAGTCTAACGTTTCGAGCAAAGGCCCTTCGTCCCGTTTCCCTGGCTTTGAACTTTTACTCGGGTGTTTTCTACATCTGGAAACACTATATCTGTCTCGGCTAATATGTACCGGAATTCAGAACAAAATACGTGGAGTGGAATTTGAATTCAAGATTTTGCCTTTGGGAACGTTGGTCCGTCATTCAGGAATTCAATATTTCTGTGACCCTTTTTCAGGCAAAATAAAATACCACCTTCTAGACTATAGTCTATAGAAGAAAGAAAAATTATCTATTTTGTTCCAGACAAAATAACTTGGCGAGACAGAGTCTGTTCCCGACTAACAGAGTGATTTATATGCCACCCTGTTCCAGCCTATCGACGAAAGAAAAATATAAACTGTGCCAGACTAAATAACTGGTGTCGAAGGGAAAAACTTCCCTGTTCCGGACCACAAGAGTGATTTATATGCTAAAAACAAGCTCAAACTTTCCCACAGCACTCCATACGATGAGAGCTCAACTTATAGAGTGACGGACCAACGTTCCCAAAGGCAAAATCTCTAATTCGAATTCCGCTCCACGTATTTCGTTTGGAATTCCAGTATATAATAGCCAAGACAGAGAGTGTTGCCAGATGTAGTAAGCACTCGAGCTTTTCGTAAAAGTTCAAAGCAAAGAGAAAAATTCAAAAATGGACCTCTCTATGTCATAAACGTCAACAATGTCATTGTATTCACTTATTTCCTACATAGCCTAGAGTAAACTAGTTTCGTTCAACAGGAAATGTACAAAATGCATTAAATGGTCGTTAACCTGTATCATTAACCTATCGGCATACACAAAGCGGGAAATGAAACGGGTATAATGATATTAGGGCGTACCGAGTGAGTAGAGGAAAACTCTACTCGGGATACGAAACCGTGACCTTTTGTCCAACACTCTACCGATTGAGCTCGCGGTGATTGTGTGAGTGTAGTTGACTTCTTATTAAAACAAAACATCTCTGCCATAACTTACAGATGCTGTACAGTCGGTGTATAAAAAAACCCTGAACCCTTAGAAAACAACCTATTGTATAGTAGTTTGAAAGCCCTAAAAGCGCTGCGTAAATTAATCAGCACATAAGTTAAACAGGAAGAGAAAAAGCTTTTAAATACTTTCACCATGCTTACACTTCAAGTTATCTTAATTTCCCAGGTGTATAAGACCGTGTGTTTTACGCATCTGTGGGTTCAGCGAAGTGCTTAGGGCTTTCAAACTACTACAATAGGTTGTTTTCTAAGGGTTCAGGGTTTTTTGATACACACTGTATATACATATATACATCTATTTATATGCATAATCGTTTACAAATTCGTCTTGTGTGTTTTTGTTGCTTGCTTATGTGACCCTAATGAGTTTAATTGAGTCTTGATATATACACACAGATGTTAAATTAATCACGCTTCTATATTTTATGACTAGAGGGCAACAGTTATAAACGAATGTTTAAAATTCATTCCTTAAATGTTTGCAGGTAACACCAAGGTTTTTTTATTTATTCATTGCTGAGTTTTCGATGACATGTTGACGTGAGCCAACACAATGTTGGCATTTGCTCTGATGAAGACCTGGGTCAACAAGTCGAAAACTCATGAGCAATGAATTATAAACTTGGTGTTAGCACAAATTATCACTTCTATTTTATCGTTTAACTCTTTCCTGTCCGAATTGGTCTTTAGTGTTTTATTCTAGCTACAGTAATACAATACAATACAATACAATACAATACAAACAACACAACACAACACAACACAACACAACACAACACAACACAACACAACACAACACAACACAACACAACACAACACAGCACAGCACAGCACAGCACAGCACAGCACAGCACAGCACAGCACAGCACAGCACAGCACAGCACAGCACAGCACAGCACAGCACAACACAACACAACACAACACAACACAATACAATACAATACAATACAATTCAATTCATTTAACGTGATCAAATACATTTAGCTACACTCTCGGCTAATTTACAGGTATTGCCATATAGTTTACACTGGATACCTGTGGAGCAACGGATTATCTTTAAAATTCTTTTATTAACATTTAAAGTCATTAACAACCTTGGCCCATCATACATTGCAGATCTTCTAAAGTCCTATGAACCGTCTCGTTCCTTATGATCGTCTACCAAGATGTTATTAAAAGTTCCATACTTTAATTTAAAGTCATATGGATTACGGGCTTTTTCTGTTTCAGCCCCATTCCTTTGTACAAGTTGCCATTTTAAATTAAAAACAGTGTTTCTGTAGAGACGTTTAAGAGTACATTAAAACCTTCCTTTTTAAAGATATTTTTAATTAAAATTGTAATATAATTAATTTTAGCTAGTATGTAAAAGCCTTTGGGCATTTTTATGAAAAAGGCGCTACATAAATTCATATTATATTATTTAGAGGGCGATTACATGGACTGGGCTGGCCCGGTTAACTGGAATGAGTTTACGAAACGATTACATGGAGCGGGCTAGCCCAGTAAGCCGTGATGATTTCAGGCCGAAATTCGTAATTATCAAGTAAATAAGGGCAAAGTTACGTTAGTTTTACTTCAGTTTTACACTAATTAGTCTATTATTTATTTTGTAAGCCCATCGTTAATAAAAAGATTGTTAAAGTCTTAGCTAACCCAGGAAAGCGTCTTCACGAAGACTAATTAATTTATTAAATCTTCGCTTTGATCACGAAACACACAAGCAACGTTGATGTTCTATTTCAGTTCCTTTCAGCACTATTTATTCACACAGTCAAGCAAACGAACGCTATCGAAGCGAGTTCAACAGTTTTTCAGCCCGGTTTGCCAGGATGAAAACGATTACATGGATATTTTCATCCCGGTAAACCGGACTAGCCCGGTAGCGAAATCCCTTCGTCACGTTTCTCTCTGACAAAGGGCTTTCACTCGAGACGTTATAGAACTCTACGTTCCATGTTTGAGCACGCCAACCTTACTATATTTCGATTGTGAAATTCCCCAAAAAGATAGTAAACTGCTGAGAATTGTTTTGATAACGAAATATACCGGCTGACGTTTCAAGGGGAGCCCTTCATCAGAGTAAAATGGTTTTCGGTTATTGCTAGGTTTTTGACGCAGTAAGAGGAAAGTCTCGCTGGTCAAAGTTTTCAAATGGTAGATTAAATATGGCTTTATCTAGAGATGTTTTTTTGTCTGGCCAATGTTTGACTGTTATTTAATAAGGCTTTACTGCAAGAATGACGTCATATGAATCCAAACGAAAGATAGCAATCAAATTCCTCAACGTAAAACGCTGAAAAAACTAAGATAATCCAAAAACTGAAATACCAAAATGCCAACAAACAACTACATAAGAAGCATGTTGTTTAGGCAAGCGTTTTTTAGGCAAAATTTCCCAGTCCACAGAACTCTTCGTTGAAGCTTGTACTAAATTGAAAGATTACAACTGTCTGAAAATAATGAAAAAATCCCAGTCCTATTGCAGAGGATTACCGTGCAGTGTGGAAGGCCTTCAATGGTCAAATATCATTCCTAATTTCTCCAAGTAAAACAAACAAAACGATATCAGTTTGTTTTTTTAACTCTTGTATTGTGTACAGGTGCTTACATACCGCTCAATATATATTATAAGGCACCTCAAATTAATGAAAAAAATACCGTTTAGTTTAAATCACTGTGTATGAAAGCTTAAAGGATTAATTGAGACGGAAATTGTGGCAAAAATAATTACTCTCTCTGATCATTGTTATATTATAAACTATCCAAAGAGCTGTGTTGTTGGTTTAATTCCAAGTTAGTCTGTTTGACGACGTTGTTAGCTGCCAAACACATTCTTTGGCAACGCTTCTGTATAGAGAGTATATCTAGCATTTAAGATATTGTAAAAACGTAGAGTGCTACCAGTGTTTTAGATAGAGCAAAGTGGTAAACTGCCGAAAATATAGTTTTGTTAACGAAATGCTGCAGCTCCGACCGAAACGTCAGTATTTCGTTATCTTGGCAGTTAACCACTTTTTCACTTTGCTGTTTCTTTCGAGATATGTTTAACCTTCATCAAACAAATATCTAGGGGGTAACTTATCAAAAATACATGACAGCAATTCTTGATTACAAAGCCATATTTGCCTCCGTTGACTATGGCAATAATCTTCTATTTCCATGACAGCAAAAGGCCAAATAAGGTTATCTATCTACAAACGAAGGCCATTTCAACTTTACAAGCCATTTTTTCGAAGAAATTGAAGTTCCGGTGTTCGGTTGCGTTGTCATCGGTCGCAGATCGAGCTGGTTGTTTTGGTATTTCACGAGCGCGTTCTTCGATAACCATAGAGTGCTGTTTATTTAGTCTACAGTGAAGAGCACACATACAATGTAAACAGGAAATGTCTTAATAAGAACATTTGTCGAAAAAACGCTGGCAAAGTGGCAAAAGAGTGGCGAGCATCAGAGCTGCAACAACACTGATATCAACCTCTTTGCTGTTAATCACGACCGTTCAACAATCTTCGGGTTGTCGTTAAGAACCTCTCTGTCGCGTCGATCACATCAGGTTATTTCGTCTAGTAGTGCATGTGGGGGCTTTTACCGTTAATGTACAAAAGGTGATAATTACTTGAGTGATATTTCCTAGCAATGTATTTTTGTTAAATATAACTCACGTTCACGAAAGCCAAGTTGTTAAGTTTCTGTCCTGTGGACGTTTGTGTTTGTAAGTAGTGTATATATGTATCTTTGGGACATTGTTTAAAACTAAGATTGAACATTCTTTTTAGATTGTCGAAGAAGCTGACCAGATCGGCCTGAAGCGAAACTGCAAGGACTGAATCATTTTTCCATCCTACAAAAGGTTGCTGACAGACATATGGCAGCAAATGGTCAAAACTACATGTAATGTTCAAAACATTGAAATGATTGCCCTTCGACCTTTTGCCCCTGAAGACGTTTTGGAACATATATTAAAGAGCTTTTAACTGAGAACATCGTAGGACATCTTCACTCAAACACTCTAGCTCTCATCTATAACTGAGATACATAGTAGCTCAAATATTTCCTTCAGTGAAAATTCTTTACGAAAGAAAGAAAACTTACAGCTGAAAGTGGTCCTAGTTTGTGACCAGTATTCTTGACAGTCCATTTTCTACAGTACTCGACGTGATCTTGACCGTATATCGGAACTATTGAAGACGAGCTTTTACCGAAGCAAAAGGTGTTATTGTCAAGGAAGGAATCCCAACTTCATTAACTATTGAAGACTGTGTGTTGAAAGCAAATTTTATTCTTTGACATTATGAATTCAACACAGAATACATCACGCGATGATTGTGTAGCAAAGAATGGTGTAGCAGCGACTGATGTCCAATCTGGCATGCGAGTGTTTATAGCTGTGTGTTTGAGCATCATAATCGCCGTCTCTTTCCTTGGAAACCTTTTAGTTTGTGTGGCGTTTAAAGTAAACAAGAACCTACGAATTGTATCGAACTTTTTCATTCTAAGCCTGGCTATCAGTGACCTTATCACTACTATATTCGTAATGCCTTTCGATGTTGATATAATAGTCAAACTTGGTGCATGGAACCATGGGGACACAATGTGTAAATTTTTTACAACCGTCTACCTCATTTCGGCCCCTGCTTCCATCCTCAACCTCCTGGCCGTGAGTATCGATCGTTTCCGACTCATCAGTGATCCGTTCGCTTACGAACGCACGACGACGCCGTCACGAGCGCTGGTTGTCGTTGCCTGCGTTTGGGTATACGCTACCATTATGGCCTTACTGCCTGTCATGGGCTGGACTGAACCAGTCAAAGCCCCGTTTTCAAACTGCACCCAGCCCGTCAACGTTAATGTTTGTCACTTTCCCATCCCAACGGCTTACTCCATTATGATATCCGTACTCCATTTTGTAATTCCACCTCTCGTTATGACCGTGATTTATTTCAAAATCTATCAAATAGCTCGCTCCCATGTCAGACGCATTCATCGACTTGAGAGTATCACGGCAGAAGCCAATCACAGAGCGTCGCTGATGTATACCTGTACTCCCTTACCCGATAGCCGACGGCCATCATCTACAGTGGGCTCACCTTTAACGAAACATGGCGCAGATTCCAACGGTAATACTAAGGCTAATGGAGGCGAACGAAAAGTGATGTACACCTCAACGGCGCCACCGACCTTACGGAAGAACGTGAAAGCGGCCAAATCACTAGCGGTTATCGTAGGAACATTTTTCGCGTGCTGGTATCCCTTTACTTTAGTGAGCATGGGGTTAAACGCGTGCGGGGGGCTAAGTGGTTCGTGCACTGTTCCGCCAGTTTACGTGATGGATTGTCTTCTTACAGTTGGTTACATGAACAGCATGTTAAATCCGTTCTTATACGCACTTCACAACAAGGAATTTAAGAAAACTTACAAACGCATTTTACGTATGAAATACTAAATAGATCAACCTTTATGATGTATTATTAATATAGCTTTTGGTGAATTTTTTGAGAAATACTTTTCACATGTCAGTTGAGGTTCATTCTAAGCAGCTGTTTACATGGACAATAAAAGTATCGTGCTGCGTAAGCAGTGTAGAAACAACAATCGAAATATAGTAAGGTTAGATATACTGCCGAAACAGAGAACGTAGGAGTCTAACGTTTCTCTCTGACGAAGGCCCTTCGCTCGAAACGTTAGACTCCTACGTTCTCTGTTTCGGCAGTATATCTAACCTTACTATATTTCGATTGTTGTTTACATGGACGTTTGCCGGGACGGGATGTTGAGCGGGATCGCATCGCTAGTATTTTTCCTTTATTTATCTCATTTCGTTTATATGAAGAATGTGTTTCTTGTCCATGTAACTCATGTAAATAATAGTTCGCTAAGCTTTCGTCTCGCTAAACTCGATTCTTCATCAGAGCATCGAAGACTACTTGTATGTCTTATTAAATTTACATATTCTTTGAATCTTAGATGCTCTGATGAAGAATCGAGTTTAGCGAGACGAAAGCTAATTAGCGAACTATTATTTACATGAGTTACATGGTATTGCCATTCGTAATAATCACAGACGTTTTCTATTTATACTTATGATATATTGATTATCTTGCGACCAAATGTTTAAAAGAACGTGATAAAAGTATGGTTTCCATGATTATACGTAATTTTTGAGTTAGAATACGACAATATCAATGCAGAAAAGCAGGGGATAACTGCGCAGTTGGTCTTAGGGGATAACTCAGACTGGGGGATCGCTGAGACCGTGACACCTGTTTCCTCAACCGGTCGCAATTGTCTCAACTGAAAACATTTGTTGTGATGTTGCGATTTGTTGTGATTTGTTGCGATTTGTTGCGATTTGCTGTGATTTGTTGCGACTTGTTGTGATTTGTTGCGATTTGTTGCTCTTTGTTGTGATTTGTTGCGAATGGTGCGATTTGTTGTGATTTGTTGCGATTTGTTGCGATTTGTTGTGATTTGTTGCGATTTGTTGCGATTTGTTGCGATTTGTTGCGACTTGTTGCGATGTTGCGATTTGCTGTGATTTGTTGCGATTTGTTGTAATTTGTTGTGATTTGTTGTGATTTCTTGCGATTTGTTGTGATTTGTTGCCATTTGTTGTGATGTTGCGATTTGTTGTGATTTGTTGCGATTTGCTGTGATTTGTTGCGACTTGTTGCGATTTGTTGCGATTTGTTGTGATTTGTTGCGATTTGTTGTGATTTGTTGTGATTTGTTGCCATTTGTTGTGATTTGTTGCGATTTGTTGTGATTTGTAGCGATTTCCTGTGATTCGTTGCGATTTGTTGCGATTTGTTGTGATTTGTTGCGATTTGTTGTGATTTGTTGCGATTTGTTCTGATTTGTTGCGATTTGTTGAGATTTGTTGTGATTTGTTGTGATTTGTTGCGATTTGTTGCTATATGTTGCGATTTCATGTGATTTGTTGCGATTTGTTGTGATTTGTTGCGATTTGTTGCGATTTGTTGTGATTTGTTGCGATTTGTTGCTATTTGTTGTGATTTGTTGTGATTTGTTGCGAATTGTTGCGATTTGTTGTGATTTGTTGCGATTTGTTGCTATTTGTTGTGATTTGTTGTGATTTGTTGCGATTTGTTGCGATTTGTTGCGATTTGTTGCTATTTGTTGCTATTTGTTGTGATTTGTTGCGATTTGTTGTGATTTGTTGCGATTTGTTGTGATTTGTTGCGATTTGTTGCGATTTGTTGCGATTTGTTGCGACTTGTTGCGATGTTGCGATTTGTTGTAATTTGTTGTGATTTGTTGTGATTTGTTGCGATATGTTGTGATTTGTCGTGAATTGTTGCCATTTGTTGTGATGTTGCGATTTCTTGTGATTTGTTGCGATTTGTTGCGATTTGATGTGATTTGTTGCGACTTGTTGTGATTTGTTGCGATTTGTTGCGATTTGTTGTGATTTGTTGCAATTTGTTGCGCTTTGTTGTGATTTGTTGTGATTTGTTGCCATTTGTAGTGATTTGTTGCGATTTCTTGTGATTTGTTGCGATTTGTTACGATTTCTGGCGATTTGTTGTGATTTGTAGCGATTTCCTGTGATTTGTTGCGATTTGTTGTGATTTGTTGCGATTTGTTGTGATTTGTTGCGATTTGTTGCGATTTGTTCTGATTTGTTGCGATTTGTTGAGATTTGTTGAGATTTGTTGTGATTTGTTGTGATTTGTGGCGATTTGTTGCTATATGTTGCGATTTCTTGTGATTTGTTGCGATTTGTTGTGATTTGTTGCGATTTGTTGCGATTTGTTGTGATTTGTGCGATTTGTTGCTATTTGTTGTGATTTGATGCGATTTGTTGCGATTTGTTGTGATTTGTTGCGATTTGTTGCTATTTGTTGTGATTTGTTGTGATTTGTTGCGATTTGTTTCGATTTGTTGCTATTTGTTGCTATTTGTTGTGATTTGTTGCGATTTGTTGCGATTTGTTGTGATTTGTTGCGATTTGTTGTGATTTGTTGCGATTTGTTGTGATTTGTTGCGATTTGTTGTGATTTGTTGCGATTTGTTGCGATTTTTTGTGATTTGTTGCGATTTGTTGTGATTTGTTGTGATTTGTTGCGATTTGTTGTGATTTGTTGCGATTTGTTGTGATTTGTTGCGATTTGTTGTGATTTGTTGTGATTTGTTGCGATTTGTTGCTATTTGTTGTGATTTGTTGCGATTTGTTGTGATTTGTTGCGATTTGTTGTGATTTGTTGCGATTTGTTGCGATTTGTTGTGACTTGTTGTGATTTGTTGTGATGTTGCGATTTGTTGCGATTTGTTGTGATTTGTTGCGATTTGTTGCGATGTTGCGATTTGTAGTGATTTGTTGCGATTTGTTGTGATTTGTTGCGATTTGTTGTGATTTGTTGCCAATTGTTGCAATTTGTTGTGATTTGTTGCGATTTGTTGCGCTTTGATGTGATTTGTTGCGATTTGTTGCGATTTGTTGCGAATTGTTGTGATTTGTTGCGATTTGTTGTGATTTGTAGTGATGTTGCGATTTGTTGCGATTTGTTGTGATTTGCTGCGATTTGTTGCGATTTCTGGTGATTTGTTGCGATTTGTTGTGATTTGTTGCGATTTGTTGCGCTTTGTTGTGATTTGTTGCGATTTGTTGTGATTTGTTGCGATTTGTTGCGATTTGTTGTGATTTGTTGCGATTTGTTGCGATTTGTTCCGATTTGTTGTGATTTGTTGCGCTTTGTTGTGATTTGTTGTGATTTGTTGCGCTTTGTTGCGATTTGTTGTGATTTGTTGCGATTTGTTGTGATTTGTTGCGATTTGTTGCGCTTTGTTGCGATTTGTTGTGATTTGTTGTGATTTGTTGTGATTTGTTGCGATTTGTTGTGATTTCTTGCGATTTGTTGTGATTTGTTGCGATTTGTTGTGATTTGTTGTGATTTGTTGTGATTTGTTGCGATTTGTTGCTCTTTGTTGTGATTTGTTGCGATTTGTTGCGATTTGTTGTGATTTGTTGCGATTTGTTGTGATTTGTTGCGATTTGTTGCGATTTGTTGTGACTTGTTGTGATGTTGCGATTTGTTGCGATTTGTTGTGATTTGTTGCGAATTGTCGCGATGTTGCGATTTGTAGTGATTTGTTGCGATTTGTTGTGATTTGTTGCGATTTGTTGTGATTTGTTGCCAAATGTTGCAATTTGTTGTGATTTGTTGCGATTTGTTGCGCTTTGATGTGATTTGTTGCGATTTGTTGCGATTTGTTGCGATTTGTTGTGATTTGTTGCGATTTGTTGTGATTTGTAGTGATGTTGCGATTTGTTGCGATTTGTTGTGATTTGCTGCGATTTGTTGCGATTTCTGGTGATTTGTTGCGATTTGTTGTGATTTGTTGCGATTTGTTGCGATTTGTTGTGATTTGTTGCGATTTGTTGTGATTTGTTGCGATATGTTGCGATTTGTTGTGATTTGTTGCGATTTGTTGCGATTTGTTCCGATTTGTTGTGATTTGTTGCGATTTGTTGTGATTTGTTGTGATTTGTTGCGCTTTGTTGCGATTTGTTGTGATTTGTTGCGATTTGTTGTGATTTGTTGCGATTTGTTGCGCTTTGTTGCGATTTGTTGTGATTTGTTGCGATTTGTTGTGATTTGTTGCGATTTGTTGCGATTTGTTGCGATGTTGCGATTTGCTGTGATTTGTTGCGATTTGTTGTAATTTGTTGTGATTTGTTGTGATTTCTTGCGATTTGTTGTGATTTGTTGTGATTTGTTGCCATTTGTTGTGATGTTGCGATTTGTTGTGATTTGTTGCGATTTGTTGCGATTTGCTGCGATTTGTTGCGACTTGTTGTGATTTGTTGCGATTTGTTCTGATTTGTTGCGATTTGTTGTGATTTGTTGTGATTTGTTGCCATTTGTTGTGATTTATTGCGATTTGTTGTGATTTGTAGCGATTTCCTGTGATTTGTTGCGATTTGTTGCGATTTGTTGTGATTTGTTGCGATTTGTTGTGATTTGTTGCGCTTTGTTGCGATTTGTCCTGATTTGTTGCGATTTGTTGAGATTTGTTGTGATTTGTTGTGATTTGTTGCGATTTGTTGCTATATGTTGCGATTTCTTGTGATTTGTTGCGATTTGTTGTGATTTGTTGCGATATGTTGCGATTTGTTGTGATTTGTTGCGATTTGTTGCTATTTGTTGTGATTTGTTGTGATTTGTTGCGAATTGTTGCGATTTGTTGTGATTTGTTGTGATTTGTTGCGATTTGTTGCGATTTGTTGCGATTTGTTGCGATTTGTTGTGATTTGTTGCGATTTGTTGCGATTTGTTGTGATTTGTTGCGATTTGTTGCGATTTGTTGTGATTTTGTTGCGATTTGTTGCGATTTGTTGCGATTTGTTGCGACTTGTTGCGATGTTGGGATTTGTTGTGATTTGTTGCGATTTGTTGTAATTTGTTGTGATTTCTTGCGATTTGTTGTGATTTGTTGTGATTTGTTGCCATTTGTTGTGATGTTGCGATTTGTTGTGATTTGTTGCGATTTGTTGCGATTTGCTGTGATTTGTTGCGACTTGTTGTGATTTGTTGCGATTTGTTGCTCTTTGTTGTGATTTGTTGCGATTTGTTGCGATTTGTTGTGATTTGTTGCGATTTGTTGTGATTTGTTGCGATTTGTTGCGATTTGTTGCGATTTGTTGCGACTTGTTGCGATGTTGCGATTTGCTGTGATTTGTTGCGATTTGTTGTAATTTGTTGTGATTTGTTGTGATTTCTTGCGATTTGTTGTGATTTGTTGTGATTTGTTGCCATTCGTTGTGATGTTGCGATTTGTTGTGATTTGTTGCGATTTGTTGCGATTTGCTGTGATTTGTTGCGACTTGTTGTGATTTGTTGTGATTTGTTGCGATTTGTTGCGATTTGTTGTGATTTGTTGCGATTTGTTGTGATTTGTTGTGATTTGTTGCCATTTGTTGTGATTTGTTGCGATTTGTTGTGATTTTGTTGGATTTGTTGTGATTTGTTGCGATTTGTTGCGATTTGTTGTGATTTGTTGCGATTTGTTGTGATTTGTTGCGATTTGTTGCGATTTGTTGCTGATTTGTTGCGATTTGTTGCGATTTGTTGTGATTTGTTGTGATTTGTTGCGATTTGTTGCGATTGTTGCGATTTGTTGTGATTTGTTGCGATTTGTTGCGATTTTTGTTGCGATTTGTTGCGATTTGTTGTGATTTGTTGTGATTTGTTGTGATTTGTTGCGATTTGTTGCTCTTTGTTGTGATTTGTTGCGATTTGTTGCGATTTGTTGTGATTTGTTGCGATTTGTTGTGATTTGTTGCGATTTGTTGCGATTTGTTGTGACTTGTTGTGATGTTGCGATTTGTTGCGATTTGTTGTGATTTGTTGCGAATTGTCGCGATGTTGCGATTTGTAGTGATTTGTTGCGATTTGTTGTGATTTGTTGCGATTTGTTGTGATTTGTTGCCAATTGTTGCAATTTGTTGTGATTTGTTGCGATTTGTTGCGCTTTGATGTGATTTGTTGCGATTTGTTGCGATTTGTTGCGATTTGTTGTGATTTGTTGCGATTTGTTGTGATTTGTAGTGATGTTGCGATTTGTTGCAATTTGTTGTGATTTGCTGCGATTTGTTGCGATTTCTGGTGATTTGTTGCGATTTGTTGTGATTTGTTGCGATTTGTTGCGCTTTGTTGTGATTTGTTGCGATTTGTTGTGATTTGTTGCGATATGTTGCGATTTGTTGTGATTTGTTGCGATTTGTTGCGATTTGTTCCGATTTGTTGTGATTTGTTGCGATTTGTTGTGATTTGTTGTGATTTGTTGCGCTTTCTTGCGATTTGTTGGGATTTGTTGCGATTTGTTGTGATTTGTTGCGATTTGTTGCGCTTTGTTGCGATTTGTTGTGATTTGTTGCGATTTGTTGTGATTTGTTGCGATTTGTTGCGATTTGTTGCGACTTGTTGCGATGTTGCGATTTGCTGTGATTTGTTGCGATTTGTTGTAATTTGTTGTGATTTGTTGTGATTTCTTGCGATTTGTTGTGATTTGTTGTGATTTGTTGCCATTTATTGTGATGTTGCGATTTGTTGTGATTTGTTGCGATTTGTTGCGACTTGCTGCGATTTGTTGCGACTTGTTGTGATTTGTTGCGATTTGTTGTGATTTGTTGCGATTTGTTGTGATTTGTTGTGATTTGTTGCCGTTTGTTGTGATTTATTGCGATTTGTTGTGATTTGTAGCGATTTCCTGTGATTTGTTGCGATTTGTTGCGATTTGTTGTGATTTGTTGCGATTTGTTGTGATTTGTTGCGCTTTGTTGCGATTTGTCCTGATTTGTTGCGATTTGTTGAGATTTGTTGTGATTTGTTGTGATTTGTTGCGATTTGTTGCTATATGTTGCGATTTGTTGTGATTTGTTGCGATTTGTTGTGATTTGTTGCGATATGTTGCGATTTGTTGTGATTTGTTGCGATTTGTTGCTATTTGTTGTGATTTGTTGTGATTTGTTGCGAATTGTTGCGATTTGTTGTGATTTGTTGTGATTTGTTGCTATTTGTTGCGATTTGTTGCTATTTGTTGCTCTTTGTTGTGATTTGTTGCGATTTGTTGCGATTTGTTGTGATTTGTTGCGATTTGTTGCGATTTGTTGCGATTTGTTGCGATTTGTTGCGATTTGTTGCGACTTGTTGCGATGTTGGGATTTGTTGTGATTTGTTGCGATTTGTTGTAATTTGTTGTGATTTGTTGTGATTTCTTGCGATTTGTTGTGATTTGTCGTGATTTGTTGCCATTTGTTGTGATGTTGCGATTTGTTGTGATTTGTTGCGATTTGTTGCGATTTGCTGTGATTTGTTGCGACTTGTTGTGATTTGTTGCGATTTGTTGCTCTTTGTTGTGATTTGTTGCGATTTGTTGCGATTTGTTGTGATTTGTTGCGATTTGTTGTGATTTGTTGCGATTTGTTGCGATTTGTTGCGATTTGTTGCGACTTGTTGCGATGTTGCGATTTGCTGTGATTTGTTGCGATTTGTTGTAATTTGTTGTGATTTGTTGTGATTTCTTGCGATTTGTTGTGATTTGTTGTGATTTGTTGCCATTTGTTGTGATGTTGCGATTTGTTGTGATTTGTTGCGATTTGTTGCGATTTGCTGTGATTTGTTGCGACTTGTTGTGATTTGTTGTGATTTGTTGCGATTTGTTGCGATTTGTTGTGATTTGTTGCGATTTGTTGTGATTTGTTGTGATTTGTTGCCATTTGTTGTGATTTGTTGCGATTTGTTGTGATTTGTAGCGATTTCCTGTGATTTGTTGCGATTTGTTGCGATTTGTTGTGATTTGTTGCGATTTGTTGTGATTTGTTGCGCTTTGTTGCGATTTGTTCTGATTTGTTGCGATTTGTTGAGATTTGTTGTGATTTGTTGGGATTTGTTGCTATATGTTGCGATTTCTTGTGATTTGTTGCGATTTGTTGTTGCGATTTGTTGCTATTTGTTGTGATTTGTTGTGATTTGTTGGGAATTGTTGCGATTTGTTGTGATTTGTTGCGATTTGTTGCTATTTGTTGTGATTTGTTGTGATTTGTTGCGATTTGTTGCGCTTTGTTGCTATTTGTTGCTATTTGTTGTGATTTGTTGCGATTTGTTGCGATTTGTTGTGATTTGTTGCGATTTGTTGCGATTTGTTGCGATTTGTTGCGATTTGTTGCGATTTGTTGCGAATTGTTGCGATGTTGCGATTTGTTGTGATTTGTTGCGATTTGTTGTAATTTGTTGTGATTTGTTGTGATTTCTTGCGATTTGTTGTGATTTGTTGTGATTTGTTGCCATTTGTTGTGATGTTGCGATTTGTTGTGATTTGTTGCGATTTGCTGTGATTTGTTGCGACTTGTTGTGATTTGTTGCGATTTGTTGCGATTTGTTGTGATTTGTTGCGATTTGTTGCGATTTGTTGTGATTTGTTGTGATTTGTTGCCATTTGTAGTGATTTGTTGCGATTTGTTCTGATTTGTTGCGATTTGTTACGCTTTGTTGCGATTTGTTGTGATTTGTAGCGATTTCCTGTGATTTGTTGCGATTTGTTGTGATTTGTTGCGATTTGTTGTGATTTGTTGCGATTTGTTGCGATTTGTTCTGATTTGTTGCGATTTGTTGAGATTTGTTGTGATTTGTTGCGATTTGTTGCTATATGTTGCGATTTCTTGTGATTTGTTGCGATTTGTTGTGATTTATTGCGATTTGTTGCGATTTGTTGTGATTTGTGCGATTTGTTGCTATCTGTTGTGATTTGATGCGATTTGTTGCGATTTGTTGTGATTTGTTGCGATTTGTTGCTATTTGTTGTGATTTGTTGTGATTTGTTGTGATTTGTTGCGATTTGTTTCGATTTGTTGCTATTTGTTGCTATTTGTTGTGATTTGTTGCGATTTGTTGCGATTTGTTGTGATTTGTTGCGATTTGTTGCGATTTGTTCCGATTTGCTGTGATTTGTTGCGCTTTGTTGTGATTTGTTGTGATTTGTTGCGCTTTGTTGCGATTTGTTGTGATTTGTTGCGATTTGTTGTGATTTGTTGCGATTTGTTGCGCTTTGTTGCGATTTGTTGTGATTTGTTGTGATTTGTTGTGATTTGTTGCGATTTGTTGTGATTTGTTGCGATTTGTTGTGATTTGTTGCGATTTGTTGTGATTTGTTGTGATTTGTTGTGATTTGTTGCGATTTGTTGCTCTTTGTTGTGATTTGTTGCGATTTGTTGCGATTTGTTGTGATTTGTTGCGATTTGTTGCGATTTGTTGCGATTTGTTGCGATTTGTTGTGATTTGTTGTGATTTGTTGCGATTTGTTGCGATTTGTTGTGATTTGTTGCGAATTGTCGCGATGTTGCGATTTGTAGTGATTTGTTGCGATTTGTTGTGATTTGTTGCGATTTGTTGTGATTTGTTGCCAAATGTTGCAATTTGTTGTGATTTGTTGCGATTTGTTGCGCTTTGATGTGATTTGTTGCGATTTGTTGCGATTTGTTGCGATTTGTTGTGATTTGTTGCGATTTGTTGTGATTTGTAGTGATGTTGCGATTTGTTGCGATTTGTTGTGATTTGTTGCGATTTGTTGCGATTTGTTGTGATTTGTTGCGATTTGTTGCGATTTGTTGCGATTTGTTGCGATTTGTTGTGATTTGTTGCGATTTGTTGTGATTTGTTGCGATTTGTTGCGATTTGTTGCGATTTGTTGCGATTTGTTGCGATTTGTTGCGATTTGTTGTGATTTGTTGCGATTTGTTGCATTTGTTGTGATTTGTTGCGATTTGTTGCGATTTGTTGTGATTTGTTGCGATTTGTTGTGATTTGTTGCGATTTGTTGCGCTTTGTTGCGATTTGTTGTGATTTGTTGCGATTTGTTGTGATTTGTTGCGATTTGTTGCGATTTGTTGCGACTTGTTGCGATTTGTTGCGATTTGCTGTGATTTGTTGCGATTTGTTGTAATTTGTTGTGATTTGTTGTGATTTCTTGCGATTTGTTGTGATTTGTTGTGATTTGTTGCCATTTGTTGTGATGTTGCGATTTGTTGTGATTTGTTGCGATTTGTTGCGATTTGTTGCGATTTGTTGTTGCGATTTGTTGCGATTTGTTGCGATTTGTTGCGATTTGTTGCGATTTGTTGGATTTGTTGATTTTTGTTGTTGATTTGTTGGATTTGTTGCGATTTGTTGCGATTTGTTGCGATTTGTTGTGATTTGTTGCGATTTGTTGCGATTTGTTGCGATTTGTTGCGATTTGTTGTGATTTGTTGCGATTTGTTGCGATTTGTTGCGATTTGTTGCGATTTGTTGCGATTTGTTGTGATTTGTTGCGATTTGTTGCGATTTGTTGATTTGTTGCGATTTGTTGTGATTTGTTGCGATTTGTTGCGATTTGTTGCGATTTGTTGCGATTTGTTGCGATTTGTTGCGATTTGTTGCGATTTGTTGCGATTTGTTGTGATTTGTTGTGATTTGTTGCGATTTGTTGCGATTTGTTGTGATTTGTTGTGATTTGTTGCGATTTGTTGCGATTTGTTGCGATTTGTTGCGATTTGTTGTGATTTGTTGCGATTTGTTGGATTTGTTGCGATTTGTTGTGATTTGTTGCGATTTGTTGCGATTTGTTGTGATTTGTTGCGATTTGTTGCGATTTGTTGCGATTTGTTGCGACTTGTTGCGATGTTGGGATTTGTTGTGATTTGTTGCGATTTGTTGCGATTTGTTGGATTTGTTGTGATTTGTTGCGATTTGTTGTGATTTGTTGTGATTTGTTGCGATTTGTTGTGATTTGTTGCGATTTGTTGTGATTTGTTGCGATTTGTTGCGATTTGTTGTGATTTGTTGCGATTTGTTGTGATTTGTTGTGATTTGTTGCGATTTGTTGTGATTTGTTGCGATTTGTTGCGATTTGTTGTGATTTGTTGCGATTTGTTGTGATTTGTTGCGATTTGTTGCGATTTGTTGCGATTTGTTGCGACTTGTTGCGATGTTGCGATTTGCTGTGATTTGTTGCGATTTGTTGTAATTTGTTGTGATTTGTTGTGATTTCTTGCGATTTGTTGTGATTTGTTTTGATTTGTTGCCATTCGTTGTGATGTTGCGATTTGTTGTGATTTGTTGCGATTTGTTGCGATTTGCTGTGATTTGTTGCGACTTGTTGTGATTTGTTGTGATTTGTTGCGATTTGTTGCGATTTGTTGTGATTTGTTGCGATTTGTTGTGATTTGTTGTGATTTGTTGCCATTTGTTGTGATTTGTTGCGATTTGTTGTGATTTGTAGCGATTTCCTGTGATTTGTTGCGATTTGTTGCGATTTGTTGTGATTTGTTGCGATTTGTTGTGATTTGTTGCGATTTGTTGCGATTTGTTGTGATTTGTTGCGATTTGTTGCGATTTGTTGTGATTTGTTGTGATTTGTTGCGATTTGTTCTATATGTTGCGATTTCTTGTGATTTGTTGCGATTTGTTGCGATTTGTTGTTGCGATTTGTTGCTATTTGTTGTGATTTGTTGTGATTTGTTGTGATTTGTTGCGATTTGTTGCTCTTTGTTGTGATTTGTTGCGATTTGTTGCGATTTGTTGTGATTTGTTGCGATTTGTTGTGATTTGTTGCGATTTGTTGCGATTTGTTGTGACTTGTTGCGATTTGTTGTGACTTGTTGTGATGTTGCGATTTGTTGCGATTTGTTGTGATTTGTTGCGAATTGTCGCGATGTTGCGATTTGTAGTGATTTGTTGCGATTTGTTGTGATTTGTTGCGATTTGTTGTGATTTGTTGCCAATTGTTGCAATTTGTTGTGATTTGTTGCGATTTGTTGCGCTTTGATGTGATTTGTTGCGATTTGTTGCGATTTGTTGCGATTTGTTGTGATTTGTTGCGATTTGTTGTGATTTGTAGTGATGTTGCGATTTGTTGCAATTTGTTGTGATTTGCTGCGATTTGTTGCGATTTCTGGTGATTTGTTGCGATTTGTTGTGATTTGTTGCGATTTGTTGCGCTTTGTTGTAATTTGTTGCGATTTGTTGTGATTTGTTGCGATATGTTGCGATTTGTTGTGATTTGTTGCGATTTGTTGCGATTTGTTCCGATTTGTTGTGATTTGTTGCGATTTGTTGTGATTTGTTGTGATTTGTTGCGCTTTGTTGCGATTTGTTGTGATTTGTTGCGATTTGTTGTGATTTGTTGCGATTTGTTGCGCTTTGTTGCGATTTGTTGTGATTTGTTGCGATTTGTTGTGATTTGTTGCGATTTGTTGCGATTTGTTGCGACTTGTTGCGATGTTGCGATTTGCTGTGATTTGTTGCGATTTGTTGTAATTTGTTGTGATTTGTTGTGATTTCTTGCGATTTGTTGTGATTTGTTGTGATTTGTTGCCATTTGTTGTGATGTTGCGATTTGTTGTGATTTGTTGCGATTTGTTGCGATTTGCTGCGATTTGTTGCGACTTGTTGTGATTTGTTGCGATTTGTTGTGATTTGTTGCGATTTGTTGTGATTTGTTGTGATTTGTTGCCATTTGTTGTGATTTGTTGCGATTTGTTGTGATTTGTTGCGATTTGTTGTGATTTGTTGCGATTTGTTGCGATTTGTTGTGATTTGTTGCGATTTGTTGTGATTTGTTGCGCTTTGTTGCGATTTGTCCTGATTTGTTGCGATTTGTTGAGATTTGTTGTGATTTGTTGTGATTTGTTGCGATTTGTTGCTATATGTTGCGATTTCTTGTGATTTGTTGCGATTTGTTGTGATTTGTTGCGATATGTTGCGATTTGTTGTGATTTGTTGCGATTTGTTGCTATTTGTTGTGATTTGTTGTGATTTGTTGCGAATTGTTGCGATTTGTTGTGATTTGTTGTGATTTGTTGCTATTTGTTGCGATTTGTTGCTATTTGTTGCTCTTTGTTGTGATTTGTTGCGATTTGTTGCGATTTGTTGTGATTTGTTGCGATTTGTTGCGATTTGTTGCGATTTGTTGCGATTTGTTGCGATTTGTTGCGACTTGTTGCGTTTGTTGTGATTTGTTGCGATTTGTTGCGATTTGTTGTGATTTGTTGCGATTTGTTTGATTTGTTGCGATTTGTTGCGATTTGATTTGTTGCGATTTGTTGCGATTTGTTGTGATTTGTTGCGATTTGTTGGATTTGTTGCGATTTGTTGCGATTTGTTGCGATTTGTTGTTGTGATTTGTTGCGATTTGTTGCGATTTGTTGATTTGTTGCGATTTGTTGGATTTGTTGCGATTGTGTGATTTGTTGCGATTTGTTGGATTTGTTGCGATTTGTTGCGATTTGTTGCGATTTGTTTGATTTGTTGATTTGTTGTGATTTGTTGTGATTTGTTGCGATTTGTTGCGATTTGTTGTGATTTGTTGTGATTTGTTGCGCTTTGTTGCGATTTGTTCTGATTTGTTGCGATTTGTTGAGATTTGTTGTGATTTGTTGGGATTTGTTGCTATATGTTGCGATTTCTTGTGATTTGTTGCGATTTGTTGTTGCGATTTGTTGCGATTTGTTGCGATTTGTTGTGATTTGTTGCGATTTGTTGCGATTTGTTGCGATTTGTTGCGATTTGTTGCGATTTGTTGTGATTTGTTGTATTTGTTGCGATTTGTTGCGATTTGTTGCGATTTGTTGCGATTTGTTGTGATTTGTTGCGATTTGTTGTGATTTGTTGCGATTTGTTGCGATTTGTTGCGATTTGTTGCGATTTGTTGCGATTTGTTGCGACTTGTTGCGATGTTGCGATTTGTTGTGATTTGTTGCGATTTGTTGTAATTTGTTGTGATTTGTTGTGATTTCTTGCGATTTGTTGTGATTTGTTGTGATTTGTTGCCATTTGTTGTGATGTTGCGATTTGTTGTGATTTGTTGCGATTTGCTGTGATTTGTTGCGACTTGTTGTGATTTGTTGCGATTTGTTGCGATTTGTTGTGATTTGTTGTGATTTGTTGCGATTTGTTGCGATTTGTTGTGATTTGTTGTGATTTGTTGCCATTTGCAGTGATTTGTTGCGATTTGTTGTGATTTGTTGCGATTTGTTACGATTTGTTGCGATTTGTTGTGATTTGTAGCGATTTCCTGTGATTTGTTGCGATTTGTTGTGATTTGTTGCGATTTGTTGTGATTTGTTGCGATTTGTTGCGATTTGTTCTGATTTGTTGCGATTTGTTGAGATTTGTTGTGATTTGTTGTGATTTGTTGCGATTTGTTGCTATATGTTGCGATTTCTTGTGATTTGTTGCGATTTGTTGTGATTTGTTGCGATTTGTTGCGATTTGTTGTGATTTGTGCGATTTGTTGCTATTTGTTGTGATTTGATGCGATTTGTTGCGATTTGTTGTGATTTGTTGCGATTTGTTGCTATTTGTTGTGATTTGTTGTGATTTGTTGTGATTTGTTGCGATTTGTTTCGATTTGTTGCTATTTGTTGCTATTTGTTGTGATTTGTTGCGATTTGTTGCGATTTGTTGTGATTTGTTGCGATTTGTTGCGATTTGTTGTGATTTGTTGCGATTTGTTGCGATTTGTTGTGATTTGTTGCGATTTGTTGTGATTTGTTGTGATTTGTTGTGATTTGTTGCGATTTGTTGCGATTTGTTGTGATTTGTTGCGATTTGTTGTGATTTGTTGTGATTTGTTGCGATTTGTTGTGATTTGTTGCGATTTGTTGTGATTTGTTGCGATTTGTTGTGATTTGTTGTGATGTGTTGCGATTTGTTGCTATTTGTTGTGATTTGTTGCGATTTGTTGCGATTTGTTGTGATTTGTTGCGATTTGTTGTGATTTGTTGCGATTTGTTGCGATTTGTTGTGACTTGTTGTGATTTGTTGTGATGTTGCGATTTGTTGCGATTTGTTGTGATTTGTTGCGATTTGTTGCGATGTTGCGATTTGTAGTGATTTGTTGCGATTTGTTGTGATTTGTTGCGATTTGTTGTGATTTGTTGCCAATTGTTGCAATTTGTTGTGATTTGTTGCGATTTGTTGCGCTTTGATGTGATTTGTTGCGATTTGTTGCGATTTGTTGCGGTTTGTTGTGATTTGTTGCGATTTGTTGTGATTTGTAGTGATGTTGCGATTTGTTGTGATTTGCTGCGATTTGTTGCGATTTCTGGTGATTTGTTGCGATTTGTTGTGATTTGTTGCGATTTGTTGCGATTTGTTGTGATTTGTTGCGATTTGTTGTGATTTGTTGTGATTTGTTGCGATTTGTTGTGATTTGTTGCGATTTGTTGTGATTTGTTGTGATTTGTTGTGATTTGTTGCGATTTGTAGCTATTTGTTGTGATTTGTTGCGATTTGTTGCGATTTGTTGTGATTTGTTGCGATTTGTTGTGATTTGTTGCGATTTGTTGCGATTTGTTGTGACTTGTTGTGATTTGTTGTGATGTTGCGATTTGTTGCGATTTGTTGTGATTTCTTGCGATTTGTTGCGATGTTGCGATTTGTAGTGATTTGTTGCGATTTGTTGTGATTTGTTGCGATTTGTTGTGATTTGTTGCCAATTGTTGCAATTTGTTGTGATTTGTTGCGCTTTGATGTGATTTGTTGCGATTTGTTGCGATTTGTTGTGATTTGTTGCGATTTGTTGTGATTTGTAGTGATGTTGCGATTTGTTGCGATTTGTTGTGATTTGCTGCGATTTGTTGCGATTTCTGGTGATTTGTTGCGATTTGTTGTGATTTGTTGCGATTTGTTGCGCTTTGTTGTGATTTGTTGCGATTTGTTGTGATTTGTTGTGATTTGTTGCGATTTGTTGCGATTTGTTCCGATTTGTTGTGATTTGTTGCGATTTGTTGTGATTTGTTGCGATTTGTTGTGATTTGTTGTGATTTGTTGCGCTTTGTTGCGATTTGTTGTGATTTGTTGCGATTTGTTGTGATTTGTTGCGATTTGTTGCGCTTTGTTGCGATTTGTTGTGATTTGTTGTGACTTGTTGTGATTTGTTGCGATTTGTTGTGATTTGTTGCGATTTGTTGTGATTTGTTGCGATTTGTTGTGATTTGTTGTGATTTGTTGTGATTTGTTGCGATTTGTTGTGATTTGTTGCGACTTGTTGTGATTTGTTGCGATTTGTTGCTATTTGTTATGATTTGTTGCGATTTGTTGCGATTTGTTGTGATTTGTTGCGATTTGTTGTGATTTGTTGCGATTTGTTGCGATTTGTTGTGACTTGTTGTGATTTGTTGTGATGTTGCGATTTGTTGCGATTTGTTGTGATTTGTTGCGATTTGTTGCGATGTTGCGATTTGTAGTGATTTGTTGTGATTTGTTGTGATTTGTTGCGATTTGTAGTGATTTGTTGCGATTTGTTGTGATTTGTTGCGATTTGTTGCTATTTGTTATGATTTGTTGCGATTTGTTGCGATTTGTTGTGATTTGTTGCGATTTGTTGTGATTTGTTGCGATTTGTTGTGATTTCTTGCGATTTGTTGCTATTTGTTGTGATTTGTTGCGATTTGTTGCGATTTGTTGTGATTTGTTGCGATTTGTTTCGATTTGTTGTGATTTGTTGCGATTTGTTGCGATTTGTTTTGATTTTTTGCGATTTGTTGTGATTTGTTGTGATTTGTTGCGATTTGTTGCGATTTGTTGTGATTTGTTGTGATTTGTTGCGATTTGTTGTGATTTGTTGCGATTTGTTGTGATTTGTTGCGATTTGTTGTGATTTGTTGTGATTTGTTGCGATTTGTTGCTATTTGTTGTGATTTGTTGCGATTTGTTGCGATTTGTTGTGATTTGTTGCGATTTGTTGTGATTTGTTGCGATTTGTTGCGATTTGTTGTGACTTGTTGTGATTTGTTGTGATGTTGCGATTTGTTGCGATTTGTTGTGATTTGTTGCGATTTGTTGCGATGTTGCGATTTGTAGTGATTTGTTGCGATTTGTTGTGATTTGTTGCGATTTGTTGTGATTTGTTGCCAATTGTTGCAATTTGTTGTGATTTGTTGCGCTTTGATGTGATTTGTTGCGATTTGTTGCGATTTGTTGTGATTTGTTGCGATTTGTTGTGATTTGTAGTGATGTTGCGATTTGTTGCGATTTGTTGTGATTTGCTGCGATTTGTTGCGATTTCTGGTGATTTGTTGCGATTTGTTGTGATTTGTTGCGATTTGTTGCGCTTTGTTGTGATTTGTTGCGATTTGTTGTGATTTGTTGTGATTTGTTGCGATTTGTTGCGATTTGTTCCGATTTGTTGTGATTTGTTGCGATTTGTTGTGATTTGTTGCGATTTGTTGTGATTTGTTGTGATTTGTTGCGCTTTGTTGCGATTTGTTGTGATTTGTTGCGATTTGTTGTGATTTGTTGCGATTTGTTGCGCTTTGTTGCGATTTGTTGTGATTTGTTGTGATTTGTTGTGATTTGTTGCGATTTGTTGTGATTTGTTGCGATTTGTTGTGATTTGTTGCGATTTGTTGTGATTTGTTGTGATTTGTTGTGATTTGTTGCGATTTGTTGTGATTTGTTGCGATTTGTTGTGATTTGTTGCGATTTGTTGCTATTTGTTATGATTTGTTGCGATTTGTTGCGATTTGTTGTGATTTGTTGCGATTTGTTGTGATTTGTTGCGATTTGTTGCGATTTGTTGTGACTTGTTGTGATTTGTTGTGATGTTGCGATTTGTTGCGATTTGTTGTGATTTGTTGCGATTTGTTGCGATGTTGCGATTTGTAGTGATTTGTTGCGATTTGTTGTGATTTGTTGCGATTTGTTGTGATTTGTCGCCAATTGTTGCAATTTGTTGTGATTTGTTGCGATTTGTTGCGATTTGTTGTGATTTGTTGCGATTTATTGCGATTTGTTGTGATTTGTTGTGATTTGTAGTGATGTTGCGATTTGTTGCGATTTGTTTGTTGTGATTTGTTGCGATTTCTGGTGATTTGTTGCGATTTGTTGTGATTTGTTGCGATTTGTTGCGCTTTGTTGTGATTTGTTGCGATTTGTTGTGATTTGTTGCGATTTGTTGTGATTTGTTGCGATTTGTTGTGATTTGTTGCGATTTGTTGCGATTTGTTGCGATTTGTTGTGATTTGTTGCGATTTGTTGTGATTTGTTGTGATTTGTTGCGACTTGTTGCGATTTGTTGCGATTTGTTGTGATTTGTTGTGATTTGTTGTGATTTGTTGTGATTTGTTGTGATTTGTTGCGATTTGTTGTGATTTGTTGTGATTTGTTGTGATTTGTTGCGATTTGTTGCGATTTGTTGCGATTTGTTGTGATTTGTTGCGATTTGTTTCGATTTGTTGCGATTTGTTGCGATTTGTTGCGATTTGTTGCGATTTGTTGCGATTTATTGCGATTTGTTGCGATTTGTTGCGATTTGTTGCGATTTCTTGTGATTTGTTGCGATTTGTTGCGATTTGTTGCGATTTGTTGGGATTTGTTGCGATTTGTTGTGATTTGTTGTGATTTGTTGCGATTTGTTGCGATTTGTTGTGATTTGTTGCGATTTGTTGCGATTTGTTGTGATTTGTTGTGATTTGTTGCGATTTGTTGTGATTTGTTGCGATTTGTTGTGATTTGTTGCGATTTGTTGTGATTTGTTGTGATTTGTTGCGATTTGTTGCTATTTGTTGTGATTTGTTGCGATTTGTTGCGATTTGTTGTGATTTGTTGCGCTTTGTTGTGATTTGTTGCGATTTGTTGCGATTTGTTGTGACTTGTTGTGATTTGTTGTGATGTTGCGATTTGTTGCGATTTGTTGTGATTTGTTGCGATTTGTTGCGATGTTGCGATTTGTAGTGATTTGTTGCGATTTGTTGTGATTTGTTGCGATTTGTTGTGATTTGTTGCCAATTGTTGCAATTTGTTGTGATTTGTTGCGATTTGTTGCGCTTTTATGTGATTTGTTGCGCTTTGTTGCGATTTGTTGTGATTTGTTGCGATTTGTTGTGATTTGTTGCGATTTGTTGCGCTTTGTTGCGATTTGTTGTGATTTGTTGTGATTTGTTGTGATTTGTTGCGATTTGTTGTGATTTGTTGCGATTTGTTGTGATTTGTTGCGATTTGTTGTGATTTGTTGTGATTTGTTGTGATTTGTTGCGATTTGTTGTGATTTGTTGCGATTTGTTGTGATTTGTTGCGATTTGTTGCTATTTGTTATGATTTGTTGCGATTTGTTGCGATTTGTTGTGATTTGTTGCGATTTGTTGTGATTTGTTGCGATTTGTTGCGATTTGTTGTGACTTGTTGTGATTTGTTGTGATGTTGCGATTTGTTGCGATTTGTTGTGATTTGTTGCGATTTGTTGCGATGTTGCGATTTGTAGTGATTTGTTGTGATTTGTTGTGATTTGTTGCGATTTGTTGTGATTTGTTGCGATTTGTTGTGATTTGTTGCGATTTGTTGCTATTTGTTATGATTTGTTGCGATTTGTTGCGATTTGTTGTGATTTGTTGCGATTTGTTGTGATTTGTTGCGATTTGTTGTGATTTGTTGCGATTTGTTGCTATTTGTTGTGATTTGTTGCGATTTGTTGCTATTTGTTATGATTTGTTGCGATTTGTTGCGATTTGTTGTGATTTGTTGCGATTTGTTGTGATTTGTTGCGATTTGTTGCGATTTGTTGTGACTTGTTGTGATTTGTTGTGATTTGTTGCGATTTGTTGTGATTTGTTGCGATTTGTTGCGATGTTGCGATTTGTAGTGATTTGTTGTGATTTGTTGTGATTTGTTGCGATTTGTTGTGATTTCTTGCGATTTGTTGTGATTTGTTGCGATTTGTTGCTATTTGTTATGATTTGTTGCGATTTGTTGCGATTTGTTGTGATTTGTTGCGATTTGTTGTGATTTGTTGCGATTTGTTGTGATTTGTTGCGATTTGTTGCGCTTTTATGTGATTTGTTGCGCTTTGTTGCGATTTGTTGTGATTTGTTGCGATTTGTTGTGATTTGTTGCGATTTGTTGCGCTTTGTTGCGATTTGTTGTGATTTGTTGTGATTTGTTGTGATTTGTTGCGATTTGTTGTGATTTGTTGCGATTTGTTGTGATTTGTTGCGATTTGTTGTGATTTGTTGTGATTTGTTGTGATTTGTTGCGATTTGTTGTGATTTGTTGCGATTTGTTGTGATTTGTTGTGATTTGTTGCGATTTGTTGTGATTTGTTGCGATTTGTTGTGATTTGTTGTGATTTGTTGTGATTTGTTGCGATTTGTTGTGACTTGTTGTGATTTGTTGTGATGTTGCGATTTGTTGCGATTTGTTGTGATTTGTTGCGATTTGTTGCGATGTTGCGATTTGTAGTGATTTGTTGTGATTTGTTGTGATTTGTTGCGATTTGTTGTGATTTGTTGCGATTTGTTGTGATTTGTTGCGATTTGTTGCTATTTGTTATGATTTGTTGCGATTTGTTGCGATTTGTTGTGATTTGTTGCGATTTGTTGTGATTTGTTGCGATTTGTTGTGATTTGTTGCGATTTGTTGCTATTTGTTGCGATTTGTTGCGATTTGTTGTGATTTGTTGCGATTTGTTGCGATTTGTTGTGATTTGTTGCGATTTGTTGCGATTTGTTGTGATTTGTTGCGATTTGTTGTGATTTGTTGTGATTTGTTGCGATTTGTTGCGATTTGTTGTGATTTGTTGTGATTTGTTGCGATTTGTTGTGATTTGTTGCGATTTGTTGTGATTTGTTGCGATTTGTTGTGATTTGTTGTGATTTGTTGCGATTTGTTGCTATTTGTTGTGATTTGTTGCGATTTGTTGCGATTTGTTGTGATTTGTTGCGATTTGTTGTGATTTGTTGCGATTTGTTGCGATTTGTTGTGACTTGTTGTGATTTGTTGTGATTTGTTGCGATTTGTTGCGATTTGTTGTGATTTGTTGCGATTTGTTGCGATGTTGCGATTTGTAGTGATTTGTTGCGATTTGTTGGATTTGTTGCGATTTGTTGTGATTTGTTGCGATTTGTTGTGATTTGTTGCGATTTGTTGCGTTTGTTGCGATTTGTTGCGATTTGTTGCGATTTGTTGCGATTGTTGATTTGTTGCGATTTGTTGCGATTTGTTGCGATTTGTTGCGATTTGTTGCGATTTGTTGTGATTTGTTGCGATTTGTTGCGATTTGTTGTGCGATTTGTTGTGATTTGTTTGATTTGTTGCGATTTGTTGCGATTTGTTCCGATTTGTTGTGATTTGTTGCGATTTGTTGTGATTTGTTGCGATTTGTTGTGATTTGTTGTGATTTGTTGTGATTTGTTGTGATTTGTTGCCATTTGTTGTGATGTTGCGATTTGTTGTGATTTGTTGCGATTTGTTGCGATTTGCTGTGATTTGTTGCGACTTGTTGTGATTTGTTGCGATTTGTTGTGACTTGTTGTGATTTGTTGTGATTTGTTGCGATTTGTTGTGATTTGTTGCGATTTGTTGTGATTTGTTGCGATTTGTTGCTATTTGTTATGATTTGTTGCGATTTGTTGCGATTTGTTGTGATTTGTTGCGATTTGTTGTGATTTGTTGCGATTTGTTGCGATTTGTTGTGACTTGTTGTGATTTGTTGTGATGTTGCGATTTGTTGCGATTTGTTTGATTTGTTGCGATTTGTTGCGATTTGTTGCGATTTGTTGTGATTTGTTTGTTGATGTTGTGATTTGTTGCGATTTGTTGTGATTTGTTGCGATTTGTTGTGATTTGTTGCGATTTGTTGCTATTTGTTATGATTTGTTGCGATTTGTTGCGATTTGTTGTGATTTGTTGCGATTTGTTGTGATTTGTTCCGATTTGTTGTGATTTGTTGCGATTTGTTGCTATTTGTTGTGATTTGTTGCGATTTGTTGCTATTTGTTATGATTTGTTGCGATTTGTTGCGATTTGTTGTGATTTGTTGCGATTTGTTGTGATTTGTTGCGATTTGTTGCGATTTGTTGTGACTTGTTGTGATTTGTTGTGATGTTGCGATTTGTTGTGATTTGTTGCGATTTGTTGCGATGTTGCGATTTGTAGTGATTTGTTGTGATTTGTTGTGATTTGTTGCGATTTGTTGTGATTTGTTGCGATTTGTTGTGATTTGTTGCGATTTGTTGCTATTTGTTATGATTTGTTGCGATTTGTTGCGATTTGTTGTGATTTGTTGCGATTTGTTGTGATTTGTTGCGATTTGTTGTGATTTGTTGCGATTTGTTGCGCTTTTATGTGATTTGTTGCGCTTTGTTGCGATTTGTTGTGATTTGTTGCGATTTGTTGTGATTTGTTGCGATTTGTTGCGCTTTGTTGCGATTTGTTGTGATTTGTTGTGATTTGTTGTGATTTGTTGCGATTTGTTGTGATTTGTTGCGATTTGTTGTGATTTGTTGCGATTTGTTGTGATTTGTTGTGATTTGTTGTGATTTGTTGCGATTTGTTGTGATTTGTTGCGATTTGTTGTGATTTGTTGTGATTTGTTGCGATTTGTTGTGATTTGTTGCGATTTGTTGTGATTTGTTGTGATTTGTTGTGATTTGTTGCGATTTGTTGTGACTTGTTGTGATTTGTTGTGATGTTGCGATTTGTTGCGATTTGTTGTGATTTGTTGCGATTTGTTGCGATGTTGCGATTTGTAGTGATTTGTTGTGATTTGTTGTGATTTGTTGCGATTTGTTGTGATTTGTTGCGATTTGTTGTGATTTGTTTCGATTTGTTGCTATTTGTTATGATTTGTTGCGATTTGTTGCGATTTGTTGTGATTTGTTGCGATTTGTTGTGATTTGTTGCGATTTGTTGTGATTTGTTGCGATTTGTTGCTATTTGTTGCGATTTGTTGCGATTTGTTGTGATTTGTTGCGATTTGTTGCGATTTGTTGTGATTTGTTGCGATTTGTTGCGATTTGTTGTGATTTGTTGCGATTTGTTGTGATTTGTTGTGATTTGTTGCGATTTGTTGCGATTTGTTGTGATTTGTTGCGATTTGTTGTGATTTGTTGCGATTTGTTATGATTTGTTGTGATTTGTTGTGATTTGTTGCGATTTGTTTCGATTTGTTGCGATTTGTTGTGATTTTTTGATTTGTTGCGATTTGTTGTGATTTGTTGCGATTTGTTGTGATTTGTTGTGATTTGTTGCGATTTGTTGCTATTTGTTGTGATTTGTTGCGATTTGTTGCGATTTGTTGTGATTTGTTGCGATTTGTTGTGATTTGTTGCGATTTGTTGCGATTTGTTGTGACTTGTTGTGATTTGTTGTGATGTTGCGATTTGTTGCGATTTGTTGTGATTTGTTGCGATTTGTTGCGATGTTGCGATTTGTAGTGATTTGTTGCGATTTGTTGTGATTTGTTGCGATTTGTTGTCATTTGTTGCCAATTGTTGCAATTTGTTGTGATTTGTTGCGCTTTGATGTGATTTGTTGCGATTTGTTGCGATTTGTTGTGATTTGTTGCGATTTGTTGTGATTTGTAGTGATGTTGCGATTTGTTGCGATTTGTTGTGATTTGCTGCGATTTGTTGCGCTTTGTTGTGATTTGTTGCGATTTGTTGTGATTTGTTGTGATTTGTTGCGATTTGTTGCGATTTGTTCCGATTTGTTGTGATTTGTTGCGATTTGTTGTGATTTGTTGCGATTTGTTGTGATTTGTTGTGATTTGTTGTGATTTGTTGTGATTTGTTGCCATTTGTTGTGATGTTGCGATTTGTTGTGATTTGTTGCGATTTGTTGCGATTTGCTGTGATTTGTTGCGACTTGTTGTGATTTGTTGCGATTTGTTGCTCTTTGTTGTGATTTGTTGCGATTTGTTGCGATTTGTTGTGATTTGTTGCGATTTGTTGTGATTTGTTGCGATTTGTTGCGATTTGTTGTGACTTGTTGTGATGTTGCGATTTGTTGCGATTTGTTGTGATTTGTTGCGAATTGTCGCGATGTTGCGATTTGTAGTGATTTGTTGCGATTTGTTATGATTTGTTGCGATTTGTTGTGATTTGTTGCCAAATGTTGCAATTTGTTGTGATTTGTTGCGATTTGTTGCGCTTTGATGTGATTTGTTGCGATTTGTTGCGATTTGTTGCGATTTGTTGTGATTTGTTGCGATTTGTTGTGATTTGTAGTGATGTTGCGATTTGTTGCGATTTGTTGTGATTTGCTGCGATTTGTTGCGATTTCTGGTGATTTGTTGCGATTTGTTGTGATTTGTTGCGATTTGTTGCGCTTTGTTGTGATTTGTTGCGATTTGTTGTGATTTGTTGCGATATGTTGCGATTTGTTGTGATTTGTTGCGATTTGTTGCGATTTGTTCCGATTTGTTGTGATTTGTTGCGATTTGTTGTGATTTGTTGTGATTTGTTGCGCTTTGTTGCGATTTGTTGTGATTTGTTGCGATTTGTTGTGATTTGTTGCGATTTGTTGCGATGTTGCGATTTGCTGTGATTTGTTGCGATTTGTTGTAATTTGTTGTGATTTGTTGTGATTTCTTGCGATTTGTTGTGATTTGTTGTGATTTGTTGCCATTTGTTGTGATGTTGCGATTTGTTGTGATTTGTTGCGATTTGTTGCGATTTGCTGCGATTTGTTGCGACTTGTTGTGATTTGTTGCGATTTGTTGTGATTTGTTGCGATTTGTTGTGATTTGTTGTGATTTGTTGCCATTTGTTGTGATTTATTGCGATTTGTTGTGATTTGTAGCGATTTCCTGTGATTTGTTGCGATTTGTTGCGATTTGTTGTGATTTGTTGCGATTTGTTGTGATTTGTTGCGATTTGTTGCGATTTGTTGTGATTTGTTGCGATTTGTTGCGATTTGTTGTGATTTGTTGCGATTTGTTGCGATTTGTTGCGATTTGTTGCGATTTGTTGCGATTTGTTGCGATTTGTTGTGATTTGTTGCGATTTGTTGCGATTTGTTGCGATTTGTTGCGATTTGTTGCGATTTGTTGTGATTTGTTGCGATTTGTTGCGATTTGTTGCGATTTGTGATTTGTTGCGATTTGTTGCGATTTGTTGCGATTTGTTGCATTTGTTGTGATTTGTTGCGATTTGTTGCGATTTGTTGCGATTTGTTGCGATTTGTTGCGATTTGTTGCGATTTGTTGCGATTTGTTGCGATTTGTTGCGATTTGTTGCGATTTGTTGGATTTGTTGCGATTTGTTGCGATTTGTTTTGTTGCGATGTTGGGATTTGTTGTGATTTGTTGCGATTTGTTGTAATTTGTTGTGATTTGTTGTGATTTCTTGCGATTTGTTGTGATTTGTTGTGATTTGTTGCCATTTGTTGTGATTTGTTGCGATTTGTTGTGATTTGTTGCGATTTGTTGCGATTTGTTGTGATTTGTTGCGATTTGTTGTGATTTGTTGCGATTTGTTGCGATTTGTTGCGATTTGTTGCGATTTTGTTGCGATTTGTTGTGATTTGTTGCGATTTGTTGTGATTTGTTGCGATTTGTTGCGATTTGTTGCGATTTGTTGCGACTTGTTGCGATGTTGCGATTTGCTGTGATTTGTTGCGATTTGTTGTAATTTGTTGTGATTTGTTGTGATTTCTTGCGATTTGTTGTGATTTGTTGTGATTTGTTGCCATTCGTTGTGATGTTGCGATTTGTTGTGATTTGTTGCGATTTGTTGCGATTTGCTGTGATTTGTTGCGACTTGTTGTGATTTGTTGTGATTTGTTGCGATTTGTTGCGATTTGTTGTGATTTGTTGCGATTTGTTGTGATTTGTTGCCATTTGTTGTGATTTGTTGCGATTTGTTGTGATTTGTAGCGATTTCCTGTGATTTGTTGCGATTTGTTGCGATTTGTTGTGATTTGTTGCGATTTGTTGTGATTTGTTGCGCTTTGTTGCGATTTGTTCTGATTTGTTGCGATTTGTTGAGATTTGTTGTGATTTGTTGTGATTTGTTGGGATTTGTTGCTATATGTTGCGATTTCTTGTGATTTGTTGCGATTTGTTGCGATTTGTTGTTGCGATTTGTTGCTATTTGTTGTGATTTGTTGTGATTTGTTGTGATTTGTTGCGATTTGTTGCTCTTTGTTGTGATTTGTTGCGATTTGTTGCGATTTGTTGTGATTTGTTGAGATTTGTTGTGATTTGTTGCGATTTGTTGCGATTTGTTGTGACTTGTTGTGATGTTGCGATTTGTTGCGATTTGTTGTGATTTGTTGCGAATTGTCGCGATGTTGCGATTTGTAGTGATTTGTTGCGATTTGTTGTGATTTGTTGCGATTTGTTGTGATTTGTTGCCAATTTTTGCAATTTGTTGTGATTTGTTGCGATTTGTTGCGCTTTGATGTGATTTGTTGCGATTTGTTGTGATTTGTTGCGATTTGTTGTGATTTGTTGCGATTTGTTGTGATTTGTAGTGATGTTGCGATTTGTTGCAATTTGTTGTGATTTGCTGCGATTTGTTGCGATTTCTGGTGATTTGTTGCGATTTGTTGTGATTTGTTGCGATTTGTTGCGCTTTGTTGTGATTTGTTGCGATTTGTTGTGATTTGTTGCGATATGTTGCGATTTGTTGTGATTTGTTGCGATTTGTTGCGATTTGTTCCGATTTGTTGTGATTTGTTGCGATTTGTTGTGATTTGTTGTGATTTGTTGCGCTTTGTTGCGATTTGTTGTGATTTGTTGCGATTTGTTGTGATTTGTTGCGATTTGTTGCGCTTTGTTGCGATTTGTTGTGATTTGTTGCGATTTGTTGTGATTTGTTGCGATTTGTTGCGATTTGTTGCGACTTGTTGCGATGTTGCGATTTGCTGTGATTTGTTGCGATTTGTTGTAATTTGTTGTGATTTGTTGTGATTTCTTGCGATTTGTTGTGATTTGTTGTGATTTGTTGCCATTTATTGTGATGTTGCGATTTGTTGTGATTTGTTGCGATTTGTTGCGATTTGCTGCGATTTGTGGCGACTTGTTGTGATTTGTTGCGATTTGTTGTGATTTGTTGCGATTTGTTGTGATTTGTTGTGATTTGTTGCCATTTGTTGTGATTTATTGCGATTTGTTGTGATTTGTAGCGATTTCCTGTGATTTGTTGCGATTTGTTGCGATTTGTTGTGATTTGTTGCGATTTGTTGTGATTTGTTGCGCTTTGTTGCGATTTGTCCTGATTTGTTGCGATTTGTTGAGATTTGTTGTGATTTGTTGTGATTTGTTGCGATTTGTTGCTATATGTTGCGATTTCTTGTGATTTGTTGCGATTTGTTGTGATTTGTTGCGATATGTTGCGATTTGTTGTGATTTGTTGCGATTTGTTGCTATTTGTTGTGATTTGTTGTGATTTTTTGCGAATTGTTGCGATTTGTTGTGATTTGTTGTGATTTGTTGCTATTTGTTGCGATTTGTTGCTATTTGTTGCTCTTTGTTGGGATTTGTTGCGATTTGTTGCGATTTCTTGTGATTTGTTGCGATTTGTTGCGATTTGTTGCGATTTGTTGCGATTTGTTGCGATTTGTTGCGACTTGTTGCGATGTTGGGATTTGTTGTGATTTGTTGCGATTTGTTGTAATTTGTTGTGATTTGTTGTGATTTCTTGCGATTTGTTGTGATTTGTCGTGATTTGTTGCCATTTGTTGTGATGTTGCGATTTGTTGTGATTTGTTGCGATTTGTTGCGATTTGCTGTGATTTGTTGCGACTTGTTGTGATTTGTTGCGATTTGTTGCTCTTTGTTGTGATTTGTTGCGATTTGTTGCGATTTGTTGTGATTTGTTGCGATTTGTTGTGATTTGTTGCGATTTGTTGCGATTTGTTGCGATTTGTTGCGACTTGTTGCGATGTTGCGATTTGCTGTGATTTGTTGCGATTTGTTGTAATTTGTTGTGATTTGTTGTGATTTCTTGCGATTTGTTGTGATTTGTTGCCATTTGTTGTGATGTTGCGATTTGTTGTGATTTGTTGCGATTTGTTGCGATTTGCTGTGATTTGTTGCGACTTGTTGCGATTTGCTGTGATTTGTTGCGACTTGTTGTGATTTGTTGTGATTTGTTGCGATTTGTTGCGATTTGTTGTGATTTGTTGCGATTTGTTGTGATTTGTTGTGATTTGTTGCGATTTGTTGTGATTTGTAGCGATTTCCTGTGATTTGTTGCGATTTGTTGCGATTTGTTGTGATTTGTTGCGATTTGTTGTGATTTGTTGCGCTTTGTTGCGATTTGTTCTGATTTGTTGCGATTTGTTGAGATTTGTTGTGATTTGTTGTGATTTGTTGCGATTTGTTGCTATATGTTGCGATTTCTTGTGATTTGTTGCGATTTGTTGCGATTTGTTGTTGCGATTTGTTGCTATTTGTTGTGATTTGTTGTGATTTGTTGGGAATTGTTGCGATTTGTTGTGATTTGTTGCGATTTGTTGCTATTTGTTGTGATTTGTTGTGATTTGTTGCGATTTGTTGCGCTTTGTTGCTCTTTGTTGCTATTTGTTGTGATTTGTTGCGATTTGTTGCGATTTGTTGTGATTTGTTGCGATTTGTTGCGATTTGTTGCGATTTGTTGCGATTTGTTGCGACTTGTTGCGATGTTGCGATTTGTTGTGATTTGTTGCGATTTGTTGTAATTTGTTGTGATTTGTTGTGATTTCTTGCGATTTGTTGTGATTTGTTGTGATTTGTTGCCATTTGTTGTGATGTTGCGATTTGTTGTGATTTGTTGCGATTTGCTGTGATTTGTTGCGACTTGTTGTGATTTGTTGCGATTTGTTGCGATTTGTTGTGATTTGTTGCGATTTGTTGCGATTTGTTGTGATTTGTTGTGATTTGTTGCCATTTGTAGTGATTTGTTGCGATTTGTTGTGATTTGTTGCGATTTGTTACGCTTTGTTGCGATTTGTTGCGATTTGTTCTGATTTGTTTCGATTTGTTGCTATTTGTTGCTATTTGTTGTGATTTGTTGCGATTTGTTGCGATTTGTTGTGATTTGTTGCGATTTGTTGCGATTTGTTGTGATTTGTTGTGATTTGTTGCGATTTGTTGCGATTTGTTGTGATTTGTTGCGATTTGTTGTGATTTGTTGTGATTTGTTGCGATTTGTTGTGATTTGTTGTGATTTGTTGTGATTTGTTGCGATTTGTTGTGATTTGTTGTGATTTGTTGCGATTTGTTGCGATTTGTTGTGATTTGTTGCGATTTGTTGCGATTTGTTGTGATTTGTTGCGATTTGTTGTGATTTGTTGCGATTTGTTGCGATTTGTTGCGATTTGTTGTGATTTGTTGCGATTTGTTGCGATTTGTTGTGATTTGTTGTGATTTGTTGTGATTTGTTGCGATTTGTTGCGATTTGTTGTGATTTGTTGCGATTTGTTGCGATTTGTTGCGATTTGTTGTGATTTGTTGCGATTTGTTGTGATTTGTTGCGATTTGTTGTGATTTGTTGCCAATTGTTGCAATTTGTTGTGATTTGTTGCGATTTGTTGCGATTTGTTGTGATTTGTTGCGATTTGTTGCGATTTGTTGCGATTTGTTGCGATTTGTTGTGATTTGTTGCGATTTGTTGTGATTTGTTGTGATTTGTTGTGATTTGTTGCGATTTGTTGCGATTTGTTGCGATTTGTTGCGATTTGTTGCGATTTGTTGTGATTTGTTGTGATTTGTTGCGATTTGTTGCGATTTGTTGTGATTTGTTGCGATTTGTTGCGATTTGTTGCGATTTGTTGCGATTTGTTGTGATTTGTTGCGATTTGTTGTGATTTGTTGTGATTTGTTGTGATTTGTTGCGATTTGTTGCGATTTGTTGTGATTTGTTGCGATTTGTTGCGATTTGTTGCGATTTGTTGCGATTTGTTGCGATTTGTTGTGATTTGTTGCGATTTGTTGCGATTTGTTGTGATTTGTTGCGATTTGTTGCGATTTGTTGATGTTTGTTGCGATTTGTTGTGATTTGTTGCGATTTGTTGTGATTTGTTGTGATTTGTTGTGATTTGTTGCGATTTGTTGCGATTTGTTGCGATTTGTTGCGATTTGTTGCGATTTGTTGTGATTTGTTGTGATTTGTTGCGATTTGTTGCGATTTGTTGTGATTTGTTGCGATTTGTTGCGATTTGTTGCGATTTGTTGCGATTTGTTGCGATTTGTTGCGATTTGTTGTGATTTGTTGCGATTTGTTGTGATTTGTTGCGATTTGTTGCGATTTGTTGTGATTTGTTGTGATTTGTTGCGATTTGTTGCGATTTGTTGCGATTTGTTGCGATTTGTTGCGATTTGTTGCGATTTGTTGCGATTTGTTGCGATTTGTTGCGATTTGTTGCGATTTGTTGCGATTTGTTGCGATTTGTTGTGATTTGTTGCGATTTGTTGCGATTTGTTGCGATTTGTTGTGATTTGTTGTGATTTGTTGTGATTTGTTGCGATTTGTTGCGATTTGTTGTGATTTGTTGTGATTTGTTGCGATTTGTTGCGATTTGTTGCGATTTGTTGCGATTTGTTGTGATTTGTTGCGATTTGTTGCGATTTGTTGTGATTTGTTGCGATTTGTTGCGATTTGTTGTGATTTGTTGCGATTTGTTGCGATTTGTTGTGATTTGTTGTGATTTGTTGCGATTTGTTGTGATTTGTTGCGATTTGTTGCGATTTGTTGCGATTTGTTGTGATTTGTTGCGATTTGTTGTGATTTGTTGTGATTTGTTGCGATTTGTTGTGATTTGTTGCGATTTGTTGCGATTTGTTGCGATTTGTTGTGATTTGTTGCGATTTGTTGCGATTTGTTGCGATTTGTTGCGATTTGTTGCGATTTGTTGCGATTTGTTGTGATTTGTTGCGATTTGTTGCGATTTGTTGCGATTTGTTGCGATTTGTTGCGATTTGTTGTGATTTGTTGCGATTTGTTGTGATTTGTTGCGATTTGTTGTGATTTGTTGCGATTTGTTGCGATTTGTTGTGATTTGTTGCGATTTGTTGCGATTTGTTGCGATTTGTTGCGATTTGTTGCGATTTGTTGCGATTTGTTGCGATTTGTTGCGATTTGTTGTGATTTGTTGCGATTTGTTGCGATTTGTTGCGATTTGTTGCGATTTGTTGCGATTTGTTGTGATTTGTTGTGATTTGTTGCGATTTGTTGCGATTTGTTGCGATTTGTTGTGATTTGTTGCGATTTGTTGCAATTTGTTGTGATTTGTTGCGATTTGTTGCGATTTGTTGTGATTTGTTGTGATTTGTTGCGATTTGTTGCGATTTGTTGCGATTTGTTGTGATTTGTTGCGATTTGTTGCGATTTGTTGTGATTTGTTGCGATTTGTTGCGATTTGTTGTGATTTGTTGCGATTTGTTGCGATTTGTTGCGATTTGTTGTGATTTGTTGCGATTTGTTGTGATTTGTTGCGATTTGTTGCGATTTGTTGCGATTTGTTGCGATTTGTTGTGATTTGTTGCGATTTGTTGCGATTTGTTGCGATTTGTTGTGATTTGTTGCGATTTGTTGCGATTTGTTGTGATTTGTTGTGATTTGTTGTGATTTGTTGCGATTTGTTGCGATTTGTTGCGATTTGTTGCGATTTGTTGCGATTTGTTGTGATTTGTTGTGATTTGTTGCGATTTGTTGCGATTTGTTGTGATTTGTTGCGATTTGTTGCGATTTGTTGCGATTTGTTGCGATTTGTTGTGATTTGTTGCGATTTGTTGCGATTTGTTGTGATTTGTTGCGATTTGTTGCGATTTGTTGCGATTTGTTGCGATTTGTTGTGATTTGTTGCGATTTGTTGCGATTTGTTGTGATTTGTTGCGATTTGTTGCGATTTGTTGCGATTTGTTGTGATTTGTTGCGATTTGTTGCGATTTGTTGTGATTTGTTGTGATTTGTTGCGATTTGTTGCGATTTGTTGCGATTTGTTGCGATTTGTTGTGATTTGTTGTGATTTGTTGCGATTTGTTGCGATTTGTTGTGATTTGTTGCGATTTGTTGCGATTTGTTGCGATTTGTTGCGATTTGTTGCGATTTGTTGCGATTTGTTGTGATTTGTTGCGATTTGTTGCGATTTGTTGTGATTTGTTGTGATTTGTTGCGATTTGTTGCGATTTGTTGCGATTTGTTGTGATTTGTTGCGATTTGTTGTGATTTGTTGCGATTTGTTGCGATTTGTTGTGATTTGTTGCGATTTGTTGCGATTTGTTGCGATTTGTTGCGATTTGTTGCGATTTGTTGCGATTTGTTGTGATTTGTTGCGATTTGTTGTGATTTGTTGCGATTTGTTGTGATTTGTTGTGATTTGTTGCGATTTGTTGCGATTTGTTGCGATTTGTTGCGATTTGTTGCGATTTGTTGCGATTTGTTGCGATTTGTTGCGATTTGTTGCGATTTGTTGCGATTTGTTGCGATTTGTTGCGATTTGTTGCGATTTGTTGCGATTTGTTGCGATTTGTTGTGATTTGTTGTGATTTGTTGCGATTTGTTGCGATTTGTTGCGATTTGTTGTGATTTGTTGCGATTTGTTGCGATTTGTTGTGATTTGTTGCGATTTGTTGCGATTTGTTGCGATTTGTTGCGATTTGTTGTGATTTGTTGCGATTTGTTGCGATTTGTTGCGATTTGTTGCGATTTGTTGTGATTTGTTGCGATTTGTTGCGATTTGTTGTGATTTGTTGCGATTTGTTGTGATTTGTTGCGATTTGTTGCGATTTGTTGCGATTTGTTGCGATTTGTTGCGATTTGTTGCGATTTGTTGTGATTTGTTGCGATTTGTTGCGATTTGTTGCGATTTGTTGTGATTTGTTGCGATTTGTTGTGATTTGTTGCGATTTGTTGCGATTTGTTGTGATTTGTTGTGATTTGTTGCGATTTGTTGCGATTTGTTGCGATTTGTTGTGATTTGTTGCGATTTGTTGTGATTTGTTGCGATTTGTTGCGATTTGTTGCGATTTGTTGTGATTTGTTGCGATTTGTTGTGATTTGTTGTGATTTGTTGCGATTTGTTGCGATTTGTTGCGATTTGTTGCGATTTGTTGCGATTTGTTGTGGTGTTGTGATTTGTTGCGATTTGTTGCGATTTGTTGTGATTTGTTGCGATTTGTTGCGATTTGTTGCGATTTGTTGCGATTTGTTGCGATTTGTTGCGATTTGTTGTGATTTGTTGCGATTTGTTGTGATTTGTTGCGATTTGTTGCGATTTGTTGTGATTTGTTGTGATTTTTGTGATTTGTTGCGATTTGTTGCGATTTGTTGCGATTTGTTGCGATTTGTTGTGATTTGTTGCGATTTGCTGCGATTTGTTGCGATTTGTTGCGATTTGTTGTGATTTGTTGCGATTTGTTGCGATTTGTTGTGATTTGTTGTGATTTGTTGCGATTTGTTGCGATTTGTTGCGATTTGTGGCGATTTGTTGCGATTTGTTGCGATTTGTTGCGATTTGTTGCGATTTGTTGCGATTTGTTGCGATTTGTTGCGATTTGTTGCGATTTGTTGCGATTTGTTGCGATTTGTTGTGATTTGTTGCGATTTGTTGCGATTTGTTGTGATTTGTTGCGATTTGTTGCGATTTGTTGTGATTTGTTGTGATTTGTTGCGATTTGTTGTGATTTGTTGCGATTTGTTGCGATTTGTTGCGATTTGTTGCGATTTGTTGCGATTTGTTGCGATTTGTTGCGATTTGTTGCGATTTGTTGCGATTTGTTGCGATTTGTTGTGATTTGTTGCGATTTGTTGTGATTTGTTGCGATTTGTTGCGATTTGTTGCGATTTGTTGCGATTTGTTGTGATTTGTTGCGATTTGTTGCGATTTGTTGCGATTTGTTGCGATTTGTTGTGATTTGTTGCGATTTGTTGCGATTTGTTGCGATTTGTTGCGATTTGTTGTGATTTGTTGCGATTTGTTGCGATTTGTTGCGATTTGTTGCGATTTGTTGTGATTTGTTGCGATTTGTTGCGATTTGTTGTGATTTGTTGCGATTTGTTGCGATTTGTTGCGATTTGTTGCGATTTGTTGCGATTTGTTGCGATTTGTTGCGATTTGTTGCGATTTGTTGTGATTTGTTGCGATTTGTTGCGATTTGTTGCGATTTGTTGCGATTTGTTGCGATTTGTTGTGATTTGTTGTGATTTGTTGCGATTTGTTGCGATTTGTTGCGATTTGTTGCGATTTGTTGTGATTTGTTGCGATTTGTTGCGATTTGTTGTGATTTGTTGCGATTTGTTGTGATTTGTTGTGATTTGTTGTGATTTGTTGCGATTTGTTGCGATTTGTTGCGATTTGTTGTGATTTGTTGCGATTTGTTGCGATTTGTTGTGATTTGTTGCGATTTGTTGCGATTTGTTGTGATTTGTTGCGATTTGTTGCGATTTGTTGCGATTTGTTGTGATTTGTTGCGATTTGTTGCGATTTGTTGCGATTTGTTGCGATTTGTTGCGATTTGTTGTGATTTGTTGTGATTTGTTGCGATTTGTTGCGATTTGTTGTGATTTGTTGCGATTTGTTGCGATTTGTTGCGATTTGTTGCGATTTGTTGCGATTTGTTGCGATTTGTTGTGATTTGTTGCGATTTGTTGTGATTTGTTGCGATTTGTTGCGATTTGTTGTGATTTGTTGTGATTTGTTGCGATTTGTTGCGATTTGTTGCGATTTGTTGCGATTTGTTGCGATTTGTTGCGATTTGTTGCGATTTGTTGCGATTTGTTGCGATTTGTTGCGATTTGTTGCGATTTGTTGTGATTTGTTGCGATTTGTTGCGATTTGTTGCGATTTGTTGTGATTTGTTGCGATTTGTTGTGATTTGTTGCGATTTGTTGCGATTTGTTGTGATTTGTTGTGATTTGTTGCGATTTGTTGCGATTTGTTGCGATTTGTTGCGATTTGTTGTGATTTGTTGCGATTTGTTGCGATTTGTTGTGATTTGTTGCGATTTGTTGCGATTTGTTGTGATTTGTTGCGATTTGTTGCGATTTGTTGCGATTTGTTGTGATTTGTTGCGATTTGTTGTGATTTGTTGCGATTTGTTGCGATTTGTTGCGATTTGAGGTGATTGTTGCGATTTGTTGCGATTTGTTGTGATTTGTTGCGATTTGTTGTGATTTGTTGCGATTTGTTGCGATTTGTTGCGATTTGTTGTGATTTGTTGCGATTTGTTGTGATTTGTTGCGATTTGTTGCGATTTGTTGCGATTTGTTGCGATTTGTTGTGATTTGTTGCGATTTGTTGCGATTTGTTGTGATTTGTTGCGATTTGTTGTGATTTGTTGTGATTTGTTGCGATTTGTTGCGATTTGTTGTGATTTGTTGTGATTTGTTGCGATTTGTTGCGATTTGTTGCGATTTGTTGTGATTTGTTGCGATTTGTTGCGATTTGTTGTGATTTGTTGCGATTTGTTGCGATTTGTTGCGATTTGTTGCGATTTGTTGTGATTTGTTGCGATTTGTTGTGATTTGTTGTGATTTGTTGTGATTTGTTGCGATTTGTTGCGATTTGTTGCGATTTGTTGCGATTTGTTGCGATTTGTTGTGATTTGTTGCGATTTGTTGCGATTTGTTGCGATTTGTTGCGATTTGTTGTGATTTGTTGCGATTTGTTGCGATTTGTTGTGATTTGTTGCGATTTGTTGCGATTTGTTGCGATTTGTTGATTTGTTGCGATTTGTTGTGATTTGTTGTGATTTGTTGTGATTTGTTGCGATTTGTTGCGATTTGTTGCGATTTGTTGCGATTTGTTGTGGTGTTGTGATTTGTTGCGATTTGTTGCGATTTGTTGTGATTTGTTGCGATTTGTTGCGATTTGTTGCGATTTGTTGCGATTTGTTGCGATTTGTTGCGATTTGTTGCGATTTGTTGCGATTTGTTGCGATTTGTTGCGATTTGTTGCGATTTGTTGTGATTTGTTGTGATTTGTTGCGATTTGTTGCGATTTGTTGCGATTTGTTGCGATTTGTTGCGATTTCTTGTGGTGTTGTAATTTGTTGCGATTTGTTGCGATTTGTTGTGATTTGTTGTGATTTGTTGCGATTTGTTGCGATTTGTTGCGATTTGTTGCGATTTGTTGCGATTTGTTGCGATTTGTTGTGATTTGTTGCGATTTGTTGCGATTTGTTGTGATTTGTTGCGATTTGTTGCGATTTGTTGCGATTTGTTGCGATTTGTTGTGATTTGTTGTGATTTGTTGCGATTTGTTGCGATTTGTTGCGATTTGTTGCGATTTGTTGTGATTTGTTGCGATTTGTTGCGATTTGTTGCGATTTGTTGTGATTTGTTGCGATTTGTTGCGATTTGTTGTGATTTGTTGCGATTTGTTGCGATTTGTTGTGATTTGTTGCGATTTGTTGTGATTTGTTGCGATTTGTTGTGATTTGTTGTGATTTGTTGTGATTTGTTGCGATTTGTTGCGATTTGTTGCGATTTGTTGCGATTTGTTGCGATTTGTTGCGATTTGTTGCGATTTGTTGCGATTTGTTGTGATTTGTTGCGATTTGTTGCGATTTGTTGTGATTTGTTGTGATTTGTTGCGATTTGTTGCGATTTGTTGCGATTTGTTGCGATTTGTTGCGATTTGTTGTTGTAATTTGTTGCGATTTGTTGCGATTTGTTGTGATTTGTTGCGATTTGTTGCGATTTGTTGCGATTTGTTGCGATTTGTTGCGATTTGTTGTGATTTGTTGCGATTTGTTGCGATTTGTTGCGATTTGTTGCGATTTGTTGTGATTTGTTGCGATTTGTTGCGATTTGTTGGGATTTATTGCGATTTGTTGTGATTTGTTGTGATTTGTTGCGATTTGTTGCGATTTGTTGCGATTTGTTGTGATTTGTTGCGATTTGTTGCGATTTGTTGCGATTTGTTGTGATTTGTTGCGATTTGTTGCGATTTGTTGTGATTTGTTGCGATTTGTTGCGATTTGTTGCGATTTGTTGCGATTTGTTGTGATTTGTTGCGATTTGTTGTGATTTGTTGTGATTTGTTGTGATTTGTTGCGATTTGTTGCGATTTGTTGCGATTTGTTGCGATTTGTTGCGATTTGTTGTGATTTGTTGTGATTTGTTGCGATTTGTTGCGATTTGTTGTGATTTGATTTGTTGCGATTTGTTGCGATTTGTTGCGATTTGTTGCGATTTGTTGCGATTTGTTGTGATTTGTTGCGATTTGTTGCGATTTGTTGTGATTTGTTGTGATTTGTTGCGATTTGTTGCGATTTGTTGCGATTTGTTGCGATTTGTTGTGATTTGTTGCGATTTGTTGTGATTTGTTGCGATTTGTTGTGATTTGTTGTGATTTGTTGCGATTTGTTGCGATTTGTTGCGATTTGTTGCGATTTGTTGCGATTTGTTGTGATTTGTTGCGATTTGTTGCGATTTGTTGCGATTTGTTGCGATTTGTTGCGATTTGTTGCGATTTGTTGCGATTTGTTGCGATTTGTTGCGATTTGTTGTGATTTGTTGCGATTTGTTGCGATTTGTTGCGATTTGTTGCGATTTGTTGCGATTTGTTGCGATTTGTTGCGATTTGTTGCGATTTGTTGTGATTTGTTGCGATTTGTTGCGATTTGTTGTGATTTGTTGTGATTTGTTGCGATTTGTTGCGATTTGTTGCGATTTGTTGCGATTTGTTGTGATTTGTTGTGATTTGTTGCGATTTGTTGCGATTTGTTGCGATTTGTTGTGATTTGTTGCGATTTGTTGCGATTTGTTGCGATTTGTTGTGATTTGTTGCGATTTGTTGCGATTTGTTGCGATTTGTTGCGATTTGTTGTGATTTGTTGCGATTTGTTGCGATTTGTTGTGATTTGTTGTGATTTGTTGTGATTTGTTGTGATTTGTTGCGATTTGTTGCGATTTGTTGCGATTTGTTGCGATTTGTTGCGATTTGTTGCGATTTGTTGTGATTTGTTGCGATTTGTTGCGATTTGTTGCGATTTGTTGTGATTTGTTGCGATTTGTTGTGATTTGTTGCGATTTGTTGCGATTTGTTGTGATTTGTTGTGATTTGTTGCGATTTGTTGCGATTTGTTGTGATTTGTTGCGATTTGTTGCGATTATGATTTGTTGCGATTTGTTGCGATTTGTTCCGATTTGTTGCGATTTGTTGTGATTTGTTGCGATTTGTTGCGATTTGTTGCGATTTGTTGCGATTTGTTGTGATTTGTTGCGATTTGTTGTGATTTGTTGCGATTTGTTGTGCGATTTGTTGCGATTTGTTGCGATTTGTTGTGATTTGTTGCGATTTGTTGTGATTTGTTGTGATTTGTTGCGATTTGTTGCGATTTGTTGCGATTTGTTGCGATTTGTTGCGATTTGTTGTGATTTGTTGTGATTTGTTGCGATTTGTTGTGATTTGTTGTGATTTGTTGCGATTTGTTGCGATTTGTTGCGATTTGTTGCGATTTGTTGCGATTTGTTGCGATTTGTTGCGATTTGTTGTGATTTGTTGCGATTTGTTGTGATTTGTTGCGATTTGTTGCGATTTGTTGTGATTTGTTGTGATTTGTTGCGATTTGTTGCGATTTGTTGCGATTTGTTGCGATTTGTTGCGATTTGTTGCGATTTGTTGCGATTTGTTGCGATTTGTTGTGATTTGTTGCGATTTGTTGTGATTTGTTGCGATTTGTTGCGATTTGTTGTGATTTGTTGTGATTTGTTGCGATTTGTTGCGATTTGTTGCGATTTGTTGCGATTTGTTGTGATTTGTTGCGATTTGTTGCGATTTGTTGCGATTTGTTGCGATTTGTTGCGATTTGTTGCGATTTGTTGCGATTTGTTGCGATTTGTTGTGATTTGTTGCGATTTGTTGCGATTTGTTGTGATTTGTTGCGATTTGTTGCGATTTGTTGTGATTTGTTGTGATTTGTTGCGATTTGTTGCGATTTGTTGCGATTTGTTGCGATTTGTTGCGATTTGTTGCGATTTGTTGTGATTTGTTGCGATTTGTTGCGATTTGTTGTGATTTGTTGCGATTTGTTGTGATTTGTTGCGATTTGTTGCGATTTGTTGCGATTTGTTGCGATTTGTTGTGATTTGTTGCGATTTGTTGCGATTTGTTGCGATTTGTTGTGATTTGTTGCGATTTGTTGCGATTTGTTGCGATTTGTTGCGATTTGTTGTGATTTGTTGCGATTTGTTGCGATTTGTTGCGATTTGTTGCGATTTGTTGCGATTTGTTGCGATTTGTTGTGATTTGTTGCGATTTGTTGTGATTTGTTGCGATTTGTTGCGATTTGTTGTGATTTGTTGCGATTTGTTGCGATTTGTTGCGATTTGTTGTGATTTGTTGTGATTTGTTGCGATTTGTTGCGATTTGTTGCGATTTGTTGTGATTTGTTGCGATTTGTTGCGATTTGTTGTGATTTGTTGCGATTTGTTGCGATTTGTTGTGATTTGTTGTGATTTGTTGCGATTTGTTGCGATTTGTTGCGATTTGTTGTGATTTGTTGCGATTTGTTGCGATTTGTTGTGATTTGTTGCGATTTGTTGCGATTTGTTGTGATTTGTTGCGATTTGTTGCGATTTGTTGCGATTTGTTGTGATTTGTTGCGATTTGTTGCGATTTGTTGCGATTTGTTGCGATTTGTTGCGATTTGTTGTGATTTGTTGTGATTTGTTGCGATTTGTTGCGATTTGTTGCGATTTGTTGCGATTTGTTGCGATTTGTTGCGATTTGTTGCGATTTGTTGCGATTTGTTGCGATTTGTTGTGATTTGTTGCGATTTGTTGTGATTTGTTGCGATTTGTTGCGATTTGTTGTGATTTGTTGTGATTTGTTGCGATTTGTTGCGATTTGTTGCGATTTGTTGCGATTTGTTGCGATTTGTTGCGATTTGTTGCGATTTGTTGCGATTTGTTGCGATTTGTTGCGATTTGTTGCGATTTGTTGCGATTTGTTGCGATTTGTTGCGATTTGTTGCGATTTGTTGCGATTTGTTGCGATTTGTTGTGATTTGTTGCGATTTGTTGTGATTTGTTGCGATTTGTTGCGATTTGTTGTGATTTGTTGTGATTTGTTGCGATTTGTTGCGATTTGTTGCGATTTGTTGTGATTTGTTGTGATTTGTTGCGATTTGTTGCGATTTGTTGCGATTTGTTGTGATTTGTTGCGATTTGTTGTGATTTGTTGTGATTTGTTGTGATTTGTTGCGATTTGTTGCGATTTGTTGTGATTTGTTGCGATTTGTTGCGATTTGTTGCGATTTGTTGTGATTTGTTGCGATTTGTTGCGATTTGTTGTGATTTGTTGCGATTTGTTGCGATTTGTTGCGATTTGTTGCGATTTGTTGCGATTTGTTGCGATTTGTTGCGATTTGTTGTGATTTGTTGCGATTTGTTGTGATTTGTTGTGATTTGTTGCGATTTGTTGCGATTTGTTGCGATTTGTTGCGATTTGTTGCGATTTGTTGTGATTTGTTGCGATTTGTTGCGATTTGTTGCGATTTGTTGCGATTTGTTGTGATTTGTTGTGATTTGTTGCGATTTGTTGCGATTTGTTGCGATTTGTTGTGATTTGTTGCGATTTGTTGCGATTTGTTGCGATTTGTTGTGATTTGTTGCGATTTGTTGCGATTTGTTGTGATTTGTTGCGATTTGTTGTGATTTGTTGCGATTTGTTGTGATTTGTTGCGATTTGTTGTGATTTGTTGTGATTTGTTGCGATTTGTTGTGATTTGTTGTGATTTGTTGCGATTTGTTGCGATTTGTTGCGATTTGTTGCGATTTGTTGTGATTTGTTGCGATTTGTTGCGATTTGTTGCGATTTGTTGCGATTTGTTGCGATTTGTTGCGATTTGTTGCGATTTGTTGCGATTTGTTGTGATTTGTTGCGATTTGTTGTGATTTGTTGCGATTTGTTGTGATTTGTTGCGATTTGTTGCGATTTGTTGCGATTTGTTGCGATTTGTTGCGATTTGTTGCGATTTGTTGTGATTTGTTGCGATTTGTTGTGATTTGTTGTGATTTGTTGCGATTTGTTGCGATTTGTTGCGATTTGTTGTGATTTGTTGCGATTTGTTGCGATTTGTTGCGATTTGTTGTGATTTGTTGCGATTTGTTGCGATTTGTTGCGATTTGTTGTGATTTGTTGCGATTTGTTGTGATTTGTTGCGATTTGTTGCGATTTGTTGCGATTTGTTGTGATTTGTTGCGATTTGTTGTGATTTGTTGCGATTTGTTGCGATTTGTTGTGATTTGTTGCGATTTGTTGCGATTTGTTGCGATTTGTTGCGATTTGTTGTTATTTGTTGCGATTTGTTGCGATTTGTTGTGATTTGTTGCGATTTGTTGTGATTTGTTGCGATTTGTTGTGATTTGTTGCGATTTGTTGCGATTTGTTGTGATTTGTTGTGATTTGTTGCGATTTGTTGCGATTTGTTGTGATTTGTTGCGATTTGTTGCGATTTGTTGTGATTTGTTGTGATTTGTTGCGATTTGTTGCGATTTGTTGCGATTTGTTGCGATTTGTTGTGATTTGTTGCGATTTGTTGCGATTTGTTGCGATTTGTTGCGATTTGTTGTGATTTGTTGCGATTTGTTGTGATTTGTTGTGATTTGTTGCGATTGTTGCGATTTGTTGTGATTTGTTGTGATTTATTGCGATTTGTTGCGATTTGTTGCGATTTGAGGTGATTGTTGCGATTTGTTGCGATTTGTTGCGATTTGTTGTGATTTGTTGCGATTTGTTGTGATTTGTTGCGATTTGTTGCGATTTGTTGCGATTTGTTGTGATTTGTTGCGATTTGTTGTGATTTGTTGCGATTTGTTGCGATTTGTTGCGATTTGTTGCGATTTGTTGCGATTTGTTGCGATTTGTTGTGATTTGTTGCGATTTGTTGCGATTTGTTGCGATTTGTTGTGATTTGTTGCGATTTGTTGCGATTTGTTGTGATTTGTTGCGATTTGTTGCGATTTGTTGCGATTTGTTGCGATTTGTTGCGATTTGTTGCGATTTGTTGTGATTTGTTGCGATTTGTTGCGATTTGTTGCGATTTGTTGCGATTTGTTGTGATTTGTTGCGATTATGATTTGTTGTGATTTGTTGCGATTTGTTGTGATTTGTTGTGATTTGTTGTGATTTGTTGCGATTTGTTGCGATTTGTTGCGATTTGTTGCGATTTGTTGTGATTTGTTGCGATTTGTTGCGATTTGTTGTGATTTGTTGCGATTTGTTGCGATTTGTTGCGATTTGTTGCGATTTGTTGCGATTTGTTGCGATTTGTTGTGATTTGTTGCGATTTGTTGCGATTTGTTGCGATTTGTTGTGATTTGTTGCGATTTGTTGCGATTTGTTGCGATTTGTTGCGATTGTTGTGATTTGTTGCGATTTGTTGCGATTTGTTGCGATTTGTTGTGATTTGTTGCGATTTGTTGCGATTTGTTGCGATTTGTTGCGATTTGTTGTGATTTGTTGCGATTTGTTGCGATTTGTTGTGATTTGTTGCGATTTGTTGTGATTTGTTGCGATTTGTTGCGATTTGTTGCGATTTGTTGCGATTTGTTGCGATTTGTTGCGATTTGTTGCGATTTGTTGCGATTTGTTGCGATTTGTTGCGATTTGTTGCGATTTGTTGTGATTTGTTGCGATTTGTTGTGATTTGTTGCGATTTGTTGTGATTTGTTGCGATTTGTTGTGATTTGTTGCGATTTGTTGCGATTTGTTGTGCTTTGTTGCGATTTGTTGCGATTTGTTGCGATTTGTTGTGATTTGTTGCGATTTGTTGCGATTTGTTGCGATTTGTTGCGATTTGTTGTGATTTGTTGCGATTTGTTGCGATTTGTTGCGATTTGTTGCGATTTGTTGCGATTTGTTGTGATTTGTTGCGATTTGTTGTGATTTGTTGCGATTTGTTGTGATTTGTTGCGATTTGTTGCGATTTGTTGCGATTTGTTGTGATTTGTTGCGATTTGTTGTGATTTGTTGCGATTTGTTGTGATTTGTTGCGATTTGTTGCGATTTGTTGCGATTTGTTGCGATTTGTTGCGATTTGTTGCGATTTGTTGTGATTTGTTGCGATTTGTTGCGATTTGTTGTGATTTGTTGCGATTTGTTGCGATTTGTTGCGATTTGTTGTGATTTGTTGCGATTTGTTGCGATTTGTTGCGATTTGTTGTGATTTGTTGCGATTTGTTGCGATTTGTTGCGATTTGTTGTGATTTGTTGCGATTTGTTGTGATTTGTTGCGATTTGTTGCGATTTGTTGCGATTTGTTGTGATTTGTTGCGATTTGTTGTGATTTGTTGTGATTTGTTGCGATTTGTTGTGATTTGTTGCGATTTGTTGCGATTTGTTGTGATTTGTTGCGATTTGTTGCGATTTGTTGCGATTTGTTGTGATTTGTTGCGATTTGTTGCGATTTGTTGTGATTTGTTGCGATTTGTTGCGATTTGTTGCGATTTGTTGTGATTTGTTGCGATTTGTTGCGATTTGTTGTGATTTGTTGCGATTTGTTGCGATTTGTTGTGATTTGTTGTGATTTGTTGCGATTTGTTGCGATTTGTTGCGATTTGTTGCGATTTGTTGTGATTTGTTGCGATTTGTTGCGATTTGTTGCGATTTGTTGCGATTTGTTGTGATTTGTTGCGATTTGTTGTGATTTGTTGTGATTTGTTGCGATTGTTGCGATTTGTTGCGATTTGTTGTGATTTATTGCGATTTGTTGCGATTTGTTGCGATTTGAGGTGATTGTTGCGATTTGTTGCGATTTGTTGCGATTTGTTGTGATTTGTTGCGATTTGTTGTGATTTGTTGCGATTTGTTGCGATTTGTTGCGATTTGTTGTGATTTGTTGCGATTTGTTGTGATTTGTTGCGATTTGTTGCGATTTGTTGCGATTTGTTGCGATTTGTTGCGATTTGTTGCGATTTGTTGTGATTTGTTGCGATTTGTTGCGATTTGTTGTGATTTGTTGTGATTTGTTGCGATTTGTTGCGATTTGTTGTGATTTGTTGCGATTTGTTGCGATTTGTTGTGATTTGTTGCGATTTGTTGCGATTTGTTGCGATTTGTTGCGATTTGTTGTGATTTGTTGCGATTTGTTGCGATTTGTTGCGATTTGTTGTGATTTGTTGCGATTTGTTGCGATTTGTTGCGATTTGTTGCGATTTGTTGCGATTTGTTGCGATTTGTTGCGATTTGTTGTGATTTGTTGCGATTTGTTGCGATTTGTTGCGATTTGTTGCGATTTGTTGCGATTTGTTGCGATTTGTTGCGATTTGTTGCGATTTGTTGCGATTTGTTGCGATTTGTTGTGATTTGTTGCGATTTGTTGCGATTTGTTGTGATTTGTTGCGATTTGTTGTGATTTGTTGCGATTTGTTGTGATTTGTTGCGATTTGTTGTGATTTGTTGCGATTTGTTGCGATTTGTTGCGATTTGTTGCGATTTGTTGCGATTTGTTGCGATTTGTTGTGGTGTTTTGTGATTTGTTGCGATTTGTTGCGATTTGTTGTGATTTGTTGTGATTTGTTGCGATTTGTTGCGATTTGTTGCGATTTGTTGCGATTTGTTGCGATTTGTTGCGATTTGTTGCGATTTGTTGTGATTTGTTGCGATTTGTTGCGATTTGTTGTGATTTGTTGCGATTTGTTGCGATTTGTTGTGATTTGTTGCGATTTGTTGCGATTTGTTGCGATTTGTTGTGATTTGTTGCGATTTGTTGTGATTTGTTGCGATTTGTTGTGATTTGTTGCGATTTGTTGCGATTTGTTGCGATTTGTTGCGATTTGTTGCGATTTGTTGTGATTTGTTGTGATTTGTTGCGATTTGTTGCGATTTGTTGCGATTTGTTGCGATTTGTTGCGATTTGTTGCGATTTGTTGCGATTTGTTGCGATTTGTTGTGATTTGTTGCGATTTGTTGCGATTTGTTGCGATTTGTTGTGATTTGTTGCGATTTGTTGCGATTTGTTGCGATTTGTTGCGATTTCTTGTGATTTGTTGCGATTTGTTGCGATTTGTTGCGATTTGTTGTGATTTGTTGCGATTTGTTGCGATTTGTTGCGATTTGTTGCGATTTGTTGCGATTTGTTGCGATTTGTTGCGATTTGTTGTGATTTGTTGTGATTTGTTATGATTTGTTGCGATTTGTTGCGATTTGTTGCGATTTGTTGCGATATTTCGATTTGTTGCGATTTGTTGAGATTTGTTGCGATTTGTTGAGATTTGTTGCGATTTGTTGCGATTTGTTGTGATTTGTTGCGATTTGTTGTGATTTGTTGCGATTGGTTGTGATTTGTTGCGCTTTGTTGTGATTTGCTGTGGTTTGTTGCGATTTGTTGTGCTTTGTTGCGATTTGTTGCGATTTGTTGCGATTTGTTGTGGTGATGTGATTTGTTGCGATTTGTTGCGATTTGTTGCGATTTGTTGTGATTTGTTGCGATTTGTTGCGATTTGTTGCGATTTGTTGTGATTTGTTGCGATTTGTTGTGATTTGTTGTGATTTGTTGTGATTTGTTGCGATTTGTTGCGATTTGTTGCGATTTGTTGTGGTGTTGTGATTTGTTGCGATTTGTTGCGATTTGTTGTGATTTGTTGCGATTTGTTGCGATTTGTTGCGATTTGTTGCGATTTGTTGCGATTTGTTGCGATTTGTTGTGATTTGTTGCGATTTGTTGCGATTTGTTGTGATTTGTTGTGATTTGTTGCGATTTGTTGCGATTTGTTGCGATTTGTTGCGATTTGTTGCGATTTCTTGTGGTGTTGTAATTTGTTGCGATTTGTTGCGATTTGTTGTGATTTGTTGCGATTTGTTGCGATTTGTTGCGATTTGTTGCGATTTGTTGCGATTTGTTGCGATTTGTTGTGATTTGTTGCGATTTGTTGTGATTTGTTGCGATTTGTTGTGATTTGTTGCGATTTGTTGCGATTTGTTGCGATTTGTTGCGATTTGTTGCGATTTGTTGCGATTTGTTGCGATTTGTTGCGATTTGTTGCGATTTGTTGCGATTTGTTGCGATTTGTTGCGATTTGTTGCGATTTGTTGCGATTTGTTGCGATTTGTTGCGATTTGTTGTGATTTGTTGTGATTTGTTGCGATTTGTTGCGATTTGTTGCGATTTGTTGCGATTTGTTGTGATTTGTTGCGATTTGTTGTGATTTGTTGCGATTTGTTGCGATTTGTTGCGATTTGAGGTGATTGTTGCGATTTGTTGCGATTTGTTGTGATTTGTTGCGATTTGTTGTGATTTGTTGCGATTTGTTGCGATTTGTTGCGATTTGTTGTGATTTGTTGCGATTTGTTGCGATTTGTTGCGATTTGTTGCGATTTGTTGCGATTTGTTGCGATTTGTTGTGATTTGTTGCGATTTGTTGCGATTTGTTGGGATTTGTTGCGATTTGTTGCGATTTGTTGTGATTTGTTGCGATTTGTTGTGATTTGTTGCGATTTGTTGTGATTTGTTGCGATTTGTTGCGATTTGTTGTGATTTGTTGCGATTTGTTGCGATTTGTTGCGATTTGTTGCGATTTGTTGCGATTTGTTGTGATTTGTTGCGATTTGTTGCGATTTGTTGCGATTTGTTGCGATTTGTTGTGATTTGTTGCGATTTGTTGCGATTTGTTGCGATTTGTTGCGATTTGTTGCGATTTGTTGCGATTTGTTGCGATTTGTTGCGATTTGTTGTGATTTGTTGCGATTTGTTGCGATTTGTTGCGATTTGTTGCGATTTGTTGCGATTTGTTGTGATTTGTTGTGATTTGTTGCGATTTGTTGCGATTTGTTGCGATTTGTTGCGATTTGTTGTGATTTGTTGCGATTTGTTGCGATTTGTTGTGATTTGTTGGCATTTGTTGCGATTTGTTGCGATTTGTTGTGATTTGTTGCGATTTGTTGCGATTTGTTGCGATTTGTTGTGATTTGTTGCGATTTGTTCCGATTTGTTGTGATTTGTTGCGATTTGTTGCGATTTGTTGTGATTTGTTGCGATTTGTTGCGATTTGTTGCGATTTGTTGTGATTTGTTGCGATTTGTTGTGATTTGTTGTGATTTGTTGCGATTTGTTGCGATTTGTTGCGATTTGTTGTGATTTGTTGCGATTTGTTGCGATTTGTTGCGATTTGTTGTGATTTGTTGCGATTTGTTGCGATTTGTTGTGATTTGTTGCGATTTGTTGCGATTTGTTGCGATTTGTTGCGATTTGTTGTGATTTGTTGCGATTTGTTGCGATTTGTTGTGATTTGTTGCGATTTGTTGCGATTTGTTGCGATTTGTTGCGATTTGTTGTGATTTGTTGCGATTTGTTGTGATTTGTTGTGATTTGTTGTGATTTGTTGCGATTTGTTGCGATTTGTTGCGATTTGTTGCGATTTGTTGCGATGGTTTGTTGTGATTTGTTGCGATTTGTTGCGATTTGTTGTGATTTGTTGCGATTTGTTGCGATTTGTTGCGATTTGTTGCGATTTGTTGTGATTTGTTGCGATTTGTTGTGATTTGTTGTGATTTGTTGCGATTTGTGCGATTTGTTGCGATTTGTTGTGATTTGTTGCGATTTGTTGCGATTTGTTGCGATTTGTTGCGATTTGTTGCGATTTGTTGTGATTTGTTGCGATTTGTTGCGATTTGTTGTGATTTGTTGCGATTTGTTGCGATTTGTTGCGATTTGTTGCGATTTGTTGTGATTTGTTGCGATTTGTTGTGATTTGTTGTGATTTGTTGTGATTTGTTGTGATTTGTTGCGATTTGTTACGATTTGTTGCGATTTGTTGCGATGTTGCGATTTGTTGTGGTGTTGTGATTTGTTGCGATTTGTTGCGATTTGTTGTGATTTGTTGCGATTTGTTGCGATTTGTTCCGATTTGTTCCGATTTGTTGCGATTTGCTGCGATTTGTTGTGATTTGTTGCGATTTGTTGTGATTTGTTGCGATTTGTTGCGATTTGTTGTGATTTGTTGTGATTTGTTGCGATTTGTTGCGATTTGTTGCGATTTGTTGCGATTTGTTGCGATTTGTTGCGATTTGTTGCGATTTGTTGCGATTTGTTGCGATTTGTTGCGATTTGTTGCGATTTGTTGCGATTTGTTGCGATTTGTTGTGATTTGTTGCGATTTGTTGCGATTTGTTGCGATTTGTTGTGATTTGTTGCGATTTGTTGTGATTTGTTGCGATTTGTTGCGATTTGTTGTGATTTGTTGTGATTTGTTGCGATTTGTTGCGATTTGTTGCGATTTGTTGCGATTTGTTGTGATTTGTTGCGATTTGTTGCGATTTGTTGTGATTTGTTGCGATTTGTTGCGATTTGTTGTGATTTGTTGCGATTTGTTGCGATTTGTTGTGATTTGTTGCGATTTGTTGTGATTTGTTGCGATTTGTTGCGATTTGTTGCGATTTGAGGTGATTTGTTGCGATTTGTTGCGATTTGTGGTGATTTGTTGCGATTTGTTGTGATTTGTTGCGATTTGTTGCGATTTGTTGCGATTTGTTGTGATTTGTTGCGATTTGTTGTGATTTGTTGCGATTTGTTGCGATTTGTTGTGATTTGTTGTGATTTGTTGCGATTTGTTGCGATTTGTTGCGATTTGTTGCGATTTGTTGTGATTTGTTGCGATTTGTTGCGATTTGTTGTGATTTGTTGTGATTTGTTGCGATTTGTTGTGATTTGTTGCGATTTGTTGCGATTTGTTGTGATTTGTTGCGATTTGTTGCGATTTGTTGTGATTTGTTGCGATTTGTTGCGATTTGTTGCGATTTGTTGCGATTTGTTGCGATTTGTTGCGATTTGTTGTGATTTGTTGCGATTTGTTGTGATTTGTTGCGATTTGTTGCGATTTGTTGCGATTTGTTGTGATTTGTTGCGATTTGTTGTGATTTGTTGCGATTTGTTGCGATTTGTTGCGATTTGTTGCGATTTGTTGTGATTTGTTGCGATTTGTTGCGATTTGTTGCGATTTGTTGCGATTTGTTGCGATTTGTTGTGATTTGTTGCGATTTGTTGTGATTTGTTGCGATTTGTTGTGATTTGTTGCGATTTGTTGCGATTTGTTGTGATTTGTTGCGATTTGTTGCGATTTGTTGCGATTTGTTGCGATTTGTTGTGATTTGTTGTGATTTGTTGCGATTTGTTGCGATTTGTTGCGATTTGTTGCGATTTGTTGCGATTTGTTGCGATTTGTTGCGATTTGTTGCGATTTGTTGCGATTTGTTGCGATTTGTTGTGATTTGTTGCGATTTGTTGCGATTTGTTGCGATTTGTTGCGATTTGTTTTGATTTGTTGCGATTTGTTGCGATTTGTTGCGATTTGTTGCGATTTGTTGTGGTGTTGTGATTTGTTGCGATTTGTTGTGATTTGTTGCGATTTGTTGCGATTTGTTGTGATTTGTTGCGATTTGTTGCGATTTGTTGTGATTTGTTGCGATTTGTTGCGATTTGTTGTGATTTGTTGTGATTTGTTGCGATTTGTTGCGATTTGTTGCGATTTGTTGTGATTTGTTGCGATTTGTTGCGATTTGTTGTGATTTGTTGCGATTTGTTGCGATTTGTTGTGATTTGTTGCGATTTGTTGCGATTTGTTGCGATTTGTTGTGATTTGTTGCGATTTGTTGTGATTTGTTGTGATTTGTTGCGATTTGTTGCGATTTGTTGCGATTTGTTGTGATTTGTTGCAATTTGTTGCGATTTGTTGCGATTTGTTGTGATTTGTTGCGATTTGTTGCGATTTGTTGTGATTTGTTGCGATTTGTTGCGATTTGTTGCGATTTGTTGCGATTTGTTGTGATTTGTTGCGATTTGTTGCGATTTGTTGTGATTTGTTGCGATTTGTTGCGATTTGTTGCGATTTGTTGCGATTTGTTGTGATTTGTTGCGATTTGTTGTGATTTGTTGTGATTTGTTGTGATTTGTTGCGATTTTTTGTGATTTGTTGCGATTTGTTGCGATTTGTTGCGATTTGTTGTGGTGTTGTGATTTGTTGCGATTTGTTGCGATTTGTTGTGATTTGTTGCGATTTGTTGCGATTTGTTGCGATTTGTTGCGATTTGTTGTGATTTGTTGCGATTTGTTGTGATTTGTTGTGATTTGTTGCGATTTCTTGCGATTTGTTGCGATTTGTTGTGATTTGTTGCGATTTGTTGCGATTTGTTGCGATTTGTTGCGATTTGTTGCGATTTGTTGCGATTTGTTGCGATTTGTTGCGATTTGTTGCGATTTGTTGTGATTTGTTGCGATTTGTTGCGATTTGTTGCGCTTTGTTGCGATTTGTTGTGATTTGTTGCGATTTGTTGTGATTTGTTGTGATTTGTTGTGATTTGTTGTGATTTGTTGCGATTTGTTACGATTTGTTGCGATTTGTTGCGATTTGTTGCGATTTGTTGTGGTGTTGTGATTTGTTGCGATTTGTTGTGATTTGTTGTGATTTGTTGCGATTTGTTGCGATTTGTTGCGATTTGTTGCGATTTGTTGCGATTTGCTTGCGATTTGTTGTGATTTGTTGCGATTTGTTGTGATTTGTTGCGATTTGTTGCGATTTGTTGTGATTTGTTGTGATTTGTTGCGATTTGTTGCGATTTGTTGCGATTTGTTGCGATTTGTTGCGATTTGTTGCGATTTGTTGTGCGATTTGTTGCGATTTGTTGCGATTTGTTGCGATTTGTTCCGATTTGTTGCGATTTGTTGTGATTTGTTGCGATTTGTTGTGATTTGTTGCGATTTGTTGTGATTTGTTGCGATTTGTTGTGATTTGTTGCGATTTGTTGCGATTTGTTGTGATTTGTTGTGATTTGTTGCGATTTGTTGCGATTTGTTGCTATTTGTTGCTATTTGTTGTGATTTGTTGCGATTTGTTGCGATTTGTTGTGATTTGTTGCGATTTGAGGTGATTGTTGCGATTTGTTGCGATTTGTGGTGATTTGTTGCGATTTGTTGTGATTTGTTGCGATTTGTTGCGATTTGTTGCGATTTGTTGTGATTTGTTGCGATTTGTTGTCCTTTGTTGCGATTTGTTGCGATTTATTGCGCTTTGTTGCGATTTGTTGTGATTGTTGCGATTTGTTGCGATTTGTTGGGATTTATTGCGATTTGTTGCGATTTGTTGTGATTTGTTGCGATTTGTTGTGATATGTTGCGATTTGTTGTGATTTGTTGCGATTTGTTGCGATTTGATGTGATTTGTTGCGATTTGTTGCGATTTGTTGCGATTTGTTGCGATTTGTTGTGATTTGTTGTGATTTGTTGCGATTTGTTGCGATTTGTTGCGATTTGTTGCGATTTGTTGTGATTTGTTGCGATTTGTTGCGATTTGTTGCGATTTGTTGCGATTTGTTGCGATTTGTTGCGATTTGTTGCGATTTGTTGCGATTTGTTGCGATTTGTTGCGATTTGTTGCGATTTGTTGCGATTTGTTGCGATTTGTTGCGATTTGTTGTGGTGTTGTGATTTGTTGCGATTTGTTCCGATTTGTTGCGATTTGTTGTGATTTGTTGCGATTTGTTGCGATTTGTTGTGATTTGTTGGGATTTGTTGCTATTTGTTGTGATTTGTTGTGATTTGTTGCGATTTGTTGCGATTTGTTGCTATTTGTTGTGATTTGTTGCGATTTGTTCCGATTTGTTGTGATTTGTTGCGCTTTGTTGCGATTTGTTGTGATTTGTTGCGATTTGTTGCGATTTGTTGCGATTTGTTGTGATTTGTTGCGATTTGTTGTGATTTGTTGTGATTTGTTGCGATTTGTTCCGATTTGTTGCGATTTGTTGTGATTTGTTGCAATTTGTTGCGATTTGTTTCGATTTGTTGTGATTTGTTGCGATTTGTTGCGATTTGTTGTGATTTGTTGCGATTTGTTGCGATTTGTTGCGCTTTGTTGCGATTTGTTGTGATTTGTTGCGATTTGTTGTGATTTGTTGTGATTTGTTGTGATTTGTTGCGATTTGTTGCGATTTGTTGCGATTTGTTGCGATGTTGCGATTTGTTGTGGTGTTGTGATTTGTTGCGATTTGTTGCGATTTGTTGTGATTTGTTGCGATTTGTTGCGATTTGTTGCGATTTGTTGCGATTTGTTGTGATTTGTTGCGATTTCTTGTGATTTGTTGTGATTTGTTTCG
>OZ036012.1:5705112-5706735 GCA_964035015.1 Corallium rubrum | reverse complement strand
GCGTAATAGGGAAAATTTTTCTAAGTCTCGCTTCCTAAGACAGTAATAGCGTAATAGGGAAAATTTTTCTAAGTCTCGCTTCCTAAGACAGTAATAGCGTAATAGGGAAAATTTTTCTAAGTCTCGCCTCCTAAGACAGTAATAGCGTAATAACAAAAAAATTTCTAAGTCTGGCTTCCTAAAACAGTAATAGCGTAATGGGGAAAATTGTTCTAAGTCTCGCCTCCTAAGACAGTAATAGCGTAATAGGGAAAATTTCTAAGTCTCGCTTCCTAAGACAGTAATAGCGTAATAGGGAAAATTTTTCTAAGTCTCACCTCCTAAGACAGTAATAGCGTAATAACAAAAAAATTTCTAAGTCTCGCTTCCTAAGACAGTAATAGCGTAATAGGGAAAATTTTTCTAAGTCTCGCTTCCTAAGACAGTAATAGCGTAATAACAAAAAAAATTCTAAGTCTCGCTTCCTAAGACAGTAATAGCGTAATAACAAAAAAAATTCTAAGTCTCGCTTCCTAAGACAGTAATAGCGTAATAGGGAAAATTTTTCTACGTCTCGCCTCCTAAGACAGTAATAGCGTAATAACAAAAAAATTTCTAAGTCTCGCCTCCTAAGACAGTAATAGCGTAATAGGGAAAAATTTTCTAAGTCTCGCCTCCTAAGACAGTAATAGCGTAATAACAAAAAAATTTCTAAGTCTCGCCTCCTAAGACAGTAATAGGGAAAATTTTTCTAAGTCTCGCCTCCTAAGACAGTAATAGCGTAATAGGGAAAATTTTTCTAAGTCTCGCCTCCTAAAACAGTAATAGCGTAATAGGGAAAATTTTCTAAGTCTCGCTTCCTAAGACAGTAATAGCGTAATAGGGAAAATTTTTCTAAGTCTCGCTTCCTTAAGACAGTAATAGCGTAATAGGAAAATTTTCAAGTAATAGCGTAATAGGGAAAATTTTCTAAGTCTCGCTCCTAAGACAGTAATAGCGTAATAGGGAAAATTTTTCTAAGTCTCGCCTCCTAAGACAGTAATAGCGTAATAACAAAAAAATTTCTAAGTCTCGCCTCCTAAGACAGTAATAGCGTAATAGGGAAAATTTTTCTAAGTCTCGCCTCCTAAGACAGTAATAGCGTAATAGGGAAAATTTTTCTAAGTCTCGCTTCCTAAGACAGTAATAGCGTAATAGGGAAAATTTTTCTAAGTCTCGCTTCCTAAGACAGTAATAGCGTAATAGGGAAAATTTTTCTAAGTCTCGCTTCCTAAGACAGTAATAGCGTAATAGGGAAAATTTTTCTAAGTCTCGCCTCCTAAGACAGTAATAGCGTAATAACAAAAAAATTTCTAAGTCTCGCCTTCCTAAGACAGTAATAGCGTAATAAGGAAAATTTTTCTAAGTCTCGCTTCCTAAGACAGTAATAGCGTAATAGGGAAAATTTTTTCTAAGTCTCGCTTCCTAAGACAGTAATAGCGTAATAGGTAAAATTTTCTAAGTCTCGCCTCCTAAGACAGTAATAGCGTAATAGGAAAAATTTTTCTAAGTCTCGCCTCCTAAGACAGTAATAGCGTAATAGGGAAAATTTTTCTAAGTCTCGCCTCCTAAGACAGTAATAGCGTAATAGGGAAAATTTTTCTA
>OZ036012.1:5670112-5700112 GCA_964035015.1 Corallium rubrum | reverse complement strand
CTGTCATTTGATTTCTTTCTCTATCACTTGATTTCTTTCTCTATCATTTTATTTCTTTCTCTATCATTTGATTTCTTTCTCTATCATTTTATTTCTTTCTCTACCATTTTATTTCTTTCTCTATCCTTTTATTTCTTTCTTTCTCTATCCTTTTATTTCTTTCTCTCTCATTTTATTTCTTTCTGCATCATTTTGCCACCCAGGACAAGCTCCACTACCGCACGACTACGTAAAAGGAGAACTTTTGAAATTCCCCGCCTACGTACAAACCGCCTTAAAAACTCATTTATCATGCATTACGCGAAGAACCATTGTAAATAGTCTACGCTTTTTTTCTAAATAGTTATGTTATAATATAAATAATCTTTTTTAACAGTATTACCTATACCAAGATGTAAATTTTTATCTACACATGTAATTCAGTCATTGACTGCTAGATGTTGTATTTTATTAAACGATTTATCTATCTATCTATCTTATTTCTTTCTCTCTCATTTTTTTTCCTTCTCTATCATTTTATTTCTTTCTCTATCATTTGATTTCTTTCTCTATCATTTGATTTCTTTCTCTATCATTTGATTTCTTTCTCTATCATTTTATTTCTTTCTCTATCATTTTATTCTTTCTCTATCATTTTATTTCTATCTCTATCATTTTATTTTTTTCTCTATCATTTTATTTCTTTCTCTATCATTTGATTTCTTTCTCTATCATTTGATTTCTTTCTCTATCATTTTATTTCTTTCTCTATCATTTCATTTCTTTCTCTATCATTTTATTTCTTTCTCTATCATTTTTATTTTTTCTCTATCATTTTATTTCTTTCTCTATCATTTTATTTCTGTCTCTGTCATTTTATTTCTTTCTCTATCATTTTATTTCCTTCTCTATCATTTTATTTCTTTTTCTATCATTTTATTTCTTTCTCTATCATTTTATTTCTTTCTCTATCGTTTTATTTCTTTCTTTATCATTTTATTTCTTTCTCTATCATTTTATTTCTTTCTCTATCATTTTATTTCTTTCTCTATCATTTTGTTTCTTTCTCTATCACTTTATTTCTTTCTCTATCATTTTATTTCTTTCTCTATCATTTTATTTCTTTCTCTATCATTTGATTTCTTTCTCTATCATTTTATTTCTTTCTCTATCATTTTATTTCTTTCTCTATCATTTTATTTCTAATTCTCTATCATTTTATTTCTTTTTCTATCATTTTATTTCTTTCTCTATCATTTTTTTTCTTTCTCTATCATTTTATTTCTTTCTCTATCATTTTATTTCTTTCTCTATTATTTGATTTCTTTCTCTATCATTTTATTTCTTTCTCTGCCATTTTATTTCTTTCTCTATCATTTGATTTCTTTCTCTATCATTTGATTTCTTTCTCTATCATTTGATTTCTTTCTCTATCATTTGATTTCTTTCTCTATCATTTTATTTCTTTCTCTATCATTTTATTTCTTTCTCTATCATTTGATTTCTTTCTCTATCATTTGATTTCTTTCTCTATCATTTTATTTCTTTCTCTATCATTTTATTTCTTTCTCTATCATTTTATTTCTTTCTCTATCATTTGATTTCTTTCTCTATCATTTGATTTCTTTCTCTATCATTTGATTTCTTTCTCTATCATTTGATTTCTTTCTCTATCATTTTATTTCTTTCTCTATCATTTTATTTCTTTTTCTATCATTTGATTTCTTGCTCTATCATTTGATTTCTTTCTCTATCATTTGATTTCTTTCTCTATCATTTGATTTCTTTCTCTATCATTTGATTTCTTTCTCTACCATTTTATTTCTTTCTCTATCATTTATTTCTTTCTCTATCATTTTATTTCTTTCTCTATCATTTTATTTCTTTCTCTATCATTTCATTTCTTTCTCTATCATTTTATTTCTTTCTCTATCATTTTATTTCCTTCTCTATCATTTTATTTCTTTCTCTATCATTTTATTTCTTTCTCTATCATTTGATTTCTTTCTCTATCATTTGATTTCTTTCTCTATCATTTGATTTCTTTCTCTATCATTTTATTTTTTTCTCTATCATTTTATTTCTTTCTCTATCATTTTATTTCTTTCTCTATCATTTTATTTCTTTCTCTATCATTTTATTTCTTTCTCTATCATTTGACTTCTTTCTCTATCATTTGATTTCTTTCTCTATCATTTGAATTCTTTCTCTATCATTTGATTTCTTTCTCTATCATTTTATTTCTTTCTCTATCATTTTATTTCTTTCTCTATCATTTTATTTCTTTCTCTATCATTTTATTTCTTTCTCTATCATTTGATTTCTTTCTCTATCATTTTATTTCTTTCTCTATCATTTTATTTCTTTTTCTATCATTTGATTTCTTTCTCTATCATTTGATTTCTTTCTCTATCATTTGATTTCTTTCTCTATGATTTTATTTCTTTCTCTACTATTTTATTTCTTTCTCTATCATTTTATTTCCTTCTCTATCATTTGATTTCTTTCTCTATCATTTGATTTCTTTCTCTATCATTTGATTTCTTTCTCTATCATTTGATTTCTTTCTCTATCATTTGATTTCTTTCTCTATCATTTGATTTCTTTCTCTATCATTTGATTTCTTTCTCTATCATTTGATTTCTTTCTCTAAGAATTAGACGCTATAACTGGCAGTTATATATATTCGAAACAGACATCAAAACAAACATCACGACATCACCACCATGCCACTGGCTGCCTAGGTCTGTCTGGGTCTGTCTCGCTGGGTCTGTCTGTCTGTCTGTCTGTCTTTCTTTCTGTCAGTCTGTCTGCCTGCCTGGGTCTGTATGTATGTATGTCTGGGTCTGTATGTATGTATGTGTGTATGTATGTATGTATGTATGTTGTCTTTCTGGGTCGGTCTGTCTGGACCTCTGTCTGACAGTGTCAGTTAGTCAGCCACTCACTCACTCACTCTCTGACTCGCTCCCTTCCTCCCTCACTCACTCACCTGCTCACGCGCTCACTCACTCACCCACCCATTCACTCACCCACCCACCCACTCTCACTCACCCACCTACCCACTCACCCACCCTCCCACCCACCTACCCATTCACCCACCCACTCACTCTCCCACCGACTCACTCACCCACTGATCACTCACTCGCTCACTCAAAAAACCCACCCACCCAAACCCCCACCCACCCACTCACTCACTCCCTCACTCACCCACCCACTCACTCAAACACCCACCCCACTCACTCGCTCGCTCACTCACTCACTCACTCACTCACTCACTCACTCACTCACCACTCAACCACCCACCTGGTCGGTCTTTTTGTTGGTTGATCACTCAGTAAATTTTCATTGCAACTTTTTTATTAATATAGTATTTTACATATCTTACAAGTATATATGCTTTGGTATACGAAATATTTTCATGCTACAAAACGTTCTTATATGGGTTTTTCATGTATCTGTTTAATAAAGAAACTTGTGCTTGTAATTGTAATTGCAATAAAGAAATAAAAATTAAAGAAAAATTTAAAAAAATTGTGATGTGTGGTTGAAGGAGTGAGTTATATGTCTTAGTTCTAAGGGACACTACTGTAGCTTGCCTGGTCTAGGCACACTCAGTGTCTAGCAAGCATACATGAGTACAAGGACAACATACATGCAGAATAACATGTACAAGGTAAGACAAGTTGCATAGTGCTTTGTGCATGAGTGGTTGCTTACAAGGCACCATGCACAAGACACCATACACAAAGCACCTTGAACAAAGCACCATACACAAAGCACCATGCACAAGACACCATGCACAAGACACCATGCACAAGACACCATACACAAAGCACCATGAACAAAGCACCGTACATAAAGCACCGTGCACAAGGCACCATGCACAAGGCATCATGCACAAAGCACCATACACAAAGCACCATACACACAATATTTTAGCAAATTTTAAACAAATTGTTGATGCACAGTACATATTTTTGTTTTTTTATACATAAGTATTTTACATAATTATTATAAGGTGACACATTGACAGCATTCTCATCCCCAGGTATTTATCCAGCATGGTCAAGATGCATGTGACCAAGGCTTGGTCAATAAGCTGCACAAGCTTGTAGATCTGTAACTCTTCACAAATTGTTCAGTATATTGTTCAATAATAAAAGTTCTGGAAGTTGTTGTGAACTTGTGAAGTTATCTTGTATCAAGTTGTATGTTATGTATATATAGTTATTAGTTATATTATATTCTCTGAAGGGCATGGCCCTATTTATGGCATTCTGTGAGATGCAGGACACACACAACTTTGAAAATTAAGCTTCCAGAGCCCCTGGCATAAGGGATTATGCAGGAGGTAACATGCACAAGGCAACATGCACGAGGCAATATGTGTTAGGTAAAATAAATTAGGCAACATATGTTACGCACAATGCATTGGTCAACGTGCATATGTCATGACATGCAGAAAGAGATAGATATATTAGGCCAACTTCAAACCTAATGTCTTTACTCAGCACTCTCAAGATGAGCAACTAACCATGAAGTAAAAACACTGGGAAGGTTGGCATCACGCAAGCTAGGCGAAGCTATATGTATTAAATGAGAACTGAATAAAGAGCCTGGGTATGAGTGGCCATTACCCCAATTGTCATTCTTTATCCAATGCAGTTCCAGGGTGTTCCTTTCAATCCCAAATTGTCATTCGTTACTCCAAAAATATCACTAGATGTTCCATTCAGTCCCCAATTGTTCCTCATTATCCTGTAAAGGTTCGTAAATGTTTATATTAGTCCCCAATTGTTACTCGTTTTCCTGGAAATGTTCGTAGATGTCCTTATTAGTCCCCAATTGTTACTCACCTTCCTGTAAATGTTTGTAGATGTCCTTATTAGTCCCCAATGGTTATTCACTATCCTCAAAATGTTTGTAAATGTTCATATTAGTCCCCAATTGTCATTCATTATCCTGTAAATATTTGTAGATGTTCTTATTAGTCCCCAATTGTCATTCATAATACTGTCAATGTTCATAGATGTCCTTATTAGTCCCCAGTTAGAGCTAGGGGGGGTGAAAACAATTCAAATAATAACATAACCCCCTCCCTGGAAAATCACGTGTTTGTTATTAACCAATAATATTTTTTCTATAAATAAATAATAAATAAATAAAAATAAATAAATAAAAATAAAAAAAAAATAATAAATAAGTAAAAAATAATAATAAATAAATAAATAAAATTAAATATAAATAAATAAATAAATAAATAAATAAATAAATAAATAAATAAATAAAAATAAACAAATAACTAAAAATAAATATAAAAAAATAAGTACAATATTTAAATAAAAATAAATAAATAAAAATAAATACTGTAATAAATAATATATTGTTATGACCATATGATATTAATATCTGCTGTGTTTCTGGCAGCTCAGAAAGATGAAGGATGCCAGACCAGATTAATAAAATAAAACTATTTTAATACACGTACTGTCCCTCACCCAGCAAGTAGATAAATTCGGAGCCTGCAGAGCCACGGATCGAGCTGGAGTTCATAACTCTAAATTTTCTGGAGCCGGAGTTGAAATACAGGAGTTTGGACACCCTTAGCACAGATGCTTACAGGGTTTAAGCAGCAGAAACACAAGTGTCTGCACACAGGCTAATACATATGATTGCTTTGAAACTGATCTGCTTTTTATGAAACTGTTGCTTTGGAAGAAATGAAAAAAATTGTCTATATCATGCTCTTCTGGTTTGAGTAGTATCTTTTGCAAGGTTGCACTGTACTGGTATTTTAGAACATCCGGTTTGCATATTGTTCACTTTTTTTGACCCTGGAACCCAGGGTGGCTACCACTTGCAGCTACATCAGTAAGTGAAAAGAGAGATGTTTTCCAACGTGGGTGCAGCCAGCTTATCCTAAGTATTATGGGCTAAATATATTATAGAAGGCACGAGCCAGACTGGAAAGTTTGTACTGCGCAATATACAGACCTCTCAACTCTCACGCATTCGGTGCGAGACTCGCACATTAGGTTTCACTCTCACGCTCTCACACAGCTATCTGTAAATCTCACGCACTGGGAAACTTGTGTTAAATTTTAGAAAAAATATCGTACAATCAACTACTGGGAAGTTTTATGTTAATTTTTTAAAACAAATTACGATGCAGTCCACCTCCAGAGAAGACAGCTGCCAAAATCATTCACATCATCAACTTGTTTCTTGTCGGCCATTTCTTAATTCTTATGGAGCTGTTGCTAGGTTGCCATTATACACTAGTCATTATATACTATTTTAGATCAATCATCTTATCTATCAAATGCTGAAATTGTAAGTACAGTATCTTTCAAATTAACTAAATATATATCATACACGTGTTGGGATTCAAGTTGATTGAAGAATGTAAATGCATTAGATTTCATTTCAAAGGGCTCTCAAAATGCAGGAAAATGGCATTTCAGACATTTGAGATTCAAAACTTTTCAGGGGGGGGCATGCCCCCGGACCCCCATTGGTGGGTGTCGTCCCAAATCTCACTCCATCACTAATTTCAAAGTTGAGAGGTCTGAATATAAGAAATATATAACGGCATAAAAGAAATATATGAATCTCCGTTGTGCATTTTACAAACTCTGCAGTCATCTGGGGCAGAAGCTCATGTGAGTAGAGTTGTTGGTTCTCTGCTGTGCCTTGAGGGTTTTTCATTGGCTTCCCTGGTTTTCCTCTCCAAAATCAACACCATACTTTCCCCCAGTTAATTCTACAAACTAGTTTCATCAAGGCATGAAAACCATTAGGTTTTCACAATCTAAATACCGTTGTATGTCAGTTTGGGCTCCATTATCCATTGTTTACACACCAACTTGCAAACAAAATAATACATCTTCAACTTCAACTTCAAGGAAGACTCAGAAACACTTCAAACATCAACAACTTTAGTAATCTGGATTGATTAACGAGTCATCCAACATTTTCAAGTACTTTTTTCATTCATTTGTTATCCTTTTGTTTCCAAAAGCACAGCCAAACGCTCATAGAGAATAAATAAATAAATAAATAATTGAAAATGAGTAAAGAGCCTGGGTATGAGCGGCCATCAAATAAGTTCCTTACATCCCCAATTGTGACTCTTTATCCCGTGTTGTTCTTGGGTGATCCTTTCAATCCCAAATTGTCATTCTTTACCGTAAATGTCCCTAGATATTCCATTCAGTCCCAAATCGTCATTCGTTACCCTGTATATGTTCGTAAATGTTCGTATTAGTCCCCATTTGTTATTCACTATCCTATAAATGTTCGTAGATGTTCTTATTAGTCCCCAATAGTCTTTCATTACCCTGTAAATGTTCGTTGATGTCCTTATTAGTCCCCTATTGGGGCTAGGGGGGGTGTAAAACAATTCAAATAATAACATAACCCCCTCCCTTGAAAATCACGTGTTTGTTGTTAACCAATAAGATTTCGTTTTTCGGTGTCAGTCAATTCAAATAAACCAATGAAATTCGTTCTAATAACGGTTCTAATGCTCATAAATATTCAAAGCGAAAGTGCGTATATTTAAAAAATCTTGTCTTTTCAAGAAAAAGTTATGTTACGCTCAAACTCTTCAAAAATTCAAGCCGTTTCCGCCAAAAAAACGCAGCTTCAGCCCGGGAAACGTTAAAAGAAAGTCAATTTTACCACATGAAAGGCAAAAAGGGTGAAACATGTACGTAAGAGTACTATTTTGCACGTAATTTTGTATTTTGACTTCTGAAACAGCGACAAAGGTTCACTGTTCTTTTCAAATATTCGGTCGTATTTTGGTGATGTTTAGCTCTTTTAACTTGAGAAGAAACTATTTTTTGCTTTTAGAACATTGCTTTGCATCTTTCACGGAAGTCTGGAAGCATGAAGTTAACGTTTTGTTTGTTTTTTCTTCCAGCTTTTGGCGAAAAACTGTCGAATAAGAAGCAGCCGCCATCACGTTACTTCGTAAACAACAACTCTGGGAAAATTTCTTCTCTAAAAAAGGTACGAGTGGTCCTTCCACTAATTTATATTGCTAAACTTAATGGTTAAAAACTATTCTAAAGGTTTTGATCCATTGAATAAGTTATTATGGCAATTTTAACAAGATTTTATTCAAAGCAAATTTTCCCGCCGAAACCGAAGGATCTTGCTCGCGTCAATATTGAAGATTTGTAGGGAGTAAATATTTTGCATTTTTAGTTTAGAGTCGGAGAAAAAAGGCACAAAGAATGGCCAACTCAAGCAACACAACTTGGAATGCATTTTTTGTCAAAAAGGTAAGATGTTAATTTAATTATTGATTAGAATAATATTTTTCTATTTTTTAATTCTTTTTTCAGGGGGGAAGTAACGCTCATATAGTTGAAGCTTTGTGGAAAGTGAAAATTTTTTCTTTTTTTTTTTCAGAGTGTGGCAAAAGAGAAACAAACAATGGCCAATTGGGATGCATTTTTTTTATAAAAAACGTGAGAAATTAATTCATTTGATGATGTGAATTTTTTTGGGGTGTGGGATTGGGGTGGTGAGTGGGGGGTCAGGCTGATATGGTTGAAGCTTTGTGGAACGTTAATCTTTTGCATTTTTTTCAGTATGGCAAGAGAGGAACAAACAATGGCCACTTGGGATGCATTTTTAAAATTTTTTTTCATTAAAAACGTAAGAAATTAATTCATTTTATTATTATTCTTTTGGGGTGGGTAGGGAGAGGGGGGGGGGGGGTGTGTTATATCTTATGATTATTAATATGTAATTTACATAATTACGCATGCGCATGGCTGAATGGAAAATGTGCCTTTGAGCGAAGTCAGCCATTGTTGAAATTAAGTTATCAAATACTCGTTTGAATCTTTCTTTCTTCTTCTATTCTGCTCCGCTACACAACTCTCTACATGCACAACAGGGGGGAGGGCATAAGGCTCATATGGTTGAAGCTTTGGAAAAGTTAATCTTTTGCTTTCTATTTGATCAAAATCTGTCAAAATAGAGGAACAGTCAACAGCCAATTGAAGTGGCACATTTTACTTCGGATGAATTATTTTTGTCAAAAACACAATATGTCTTCTTTATTGATTTTAGCCTTTTTAGGGAGCGCAGGGGGGAAGGGGAGTTGGGATGGAAGGAAAATAAAGCACAAATAGTTGTCATTTGACCCCCAATGGTTGGCTTCCACTGCACTATGGTTAAGCTTTCCGATTAATTGTGTATTTAATGGTTGGATACATGGATCCCAACCATTTGAAGCACAACTATAGGTTTTATTTCTTTCTCTATCATTTTATTTCTTTCTCTATCATATTATTTCTTTCTCTACAATTTCATTTCTTTCTCTATCATTTTATTTCTTTCAATATCATTTCATTTCTTTCTCTATCATTTTATTTCTTTCTCTGTCATTTTATTACTTTCTCTATCATTTTATTCCTTTCTCGATCATTTTATTTTTTCTCGATCATTTTATTTCATTCTCGATCATTTTATTTCCTTCTCTATCATTTTATTTCTTTCCCTTTCATTTCATCTCTTTCTCTATCATTTTATTTCTTTCTCTATCATTTTATTCCTTTTTCTGTAATTTCATTTCTTTCTCTATCATTTTATTTCTTTCTCGGTCATTTCATGTCTTTCTCTGTCATTTTATTTCGTTCTCTATCATTTTATTTCTTTCTCTATCATTTTATTTTTTCTCTTTCATTTTAATTCTTTCTCTATCATTTTATTTCTCTCTCTATCATTTTATTTCATTCTCGATCATTTTATTTCCTTCTCTATCATTTTATTCCTTTCCCTTTCATTTCATTTCTTTCTCTATCATTTTATTTCTTTCTCTATCATTTTATTCCTTTCTCTGTAATTTCATTTCTTTCTCTATCACTTTATTTCTTTCTCGGTCATTTCATTTCTTTCTCTATCATTTTATTTCTTTCTCTATCATTTTATTTCTTTCTCTATCATTTTATTTCTTTCTCATTTATTTTATTTCTTTCTCTATCATTTTATTTCTTTCTCTATCATTTTATTTCTTTCTCTACCATTTTATTTCTTTCTCTGTCATTTTATTTCTTTCTCTGTCATTTTATTTCTTTCTCTATCATTTTATTTCTTTCTCTATCATTTTATGGCTTTCTCTGTCATTTTATTGCTTTCTCTATCATTTTATTTCTTTCTCTATCATTTTATTTCTTTCTCTATCATTTAATTTCTTTCTCTATCATTTTATTTCTTTCTCTATCATTTTATTTCATTCTCGATCATTTTATTTCCTTCTCTATCATTTTATTCCTTTCTCTGTAATTTCATTTCTTTCTCTATCACTTTATTTCTTTCTCGGTCATTTCATTTCTTTCTCTATCGTTTTATTTCTTTCTCTATCATTTTATTTCTTTCTCTATCATTTGATTTTTTTTTTCTTTTATTTTATTTCTTTCTCTATCATTTTATTTCTTTCACTATCATTTTATTTCTTTCTCTATCATTTTATTTCTTTCTCTATCATTTTATTCCTTTCCCTTTCATTTCATTTCTTTCTCTATCATTTTATTTCTTTCTCTATCATTTTGTTCCTTTCTCTGTAATTTCATTTCTTTCTCTATCACTTTATTTCTTTCTCGGTCATTTCATGTCTTTCTCTGTCATTTTATTTCGTTCTCTATCATTTTATTTCTTTCTCTATCATTTTATTTTTTCTCTTTCATTTTAATTCTTTCTCTATCATTTTATTTCTCTCTCTATCATTTTATTTCATTCTCGATCATTTTATTTCCTTCTCTATCATTTTATTCCTTTCCCTTTCATTTCATTTCTTTCTCTATCATTTTATTTCTTTCTCTATCATTTTATTCCTTTCTCTGTAATTTCATTTCTTTCTCTATCACTTTATTTCTTTCTCGGTCATTTCATTTCTTTCTCTATCATTTTATTTCTTTCTCTATCATTTTATTTCTTTCTCTATCATTTTATTTCTTTCTCATTTATTTTATTTCTTTCTCTATCATTTTATTTCTTTCTCTATCATTTTATTTCTTTCTCTGTCATTTTATTTCTTTCTCTGTCATTTTATTTCTTTCTCTATCATTTTATTTCTTTCTCTATCATTTTATTTCTTTCATCTATCATTTTATTTCTTTCTCTGTCATTTTATTTCTTTCTCTATCATTTTATTTCTTTCTCTATCATTTTATTTCTTTCTCTATTATCATTTTATGCTTTCTCTTCATTTTATTCTTTCTCTATCATTTTATTTCTTTCTCTATCATTTTATTTCTTTCTCTATCATTTTATTTCTTTCTCTATCATTTTATTTCTTTCTCTATCATTTTATTTCATTCTCGATCATTTTATTTCCTTCTCTATCATTTTATTCCTTTCTCTGTAATTTCATTTCTTTCTCTATCACTTTATTTCTTTCTCGGTCATTTCATTTCTTTCTCTATCGTTTTATTTCTTTCTCTATCATTTTATTTCTTTCTCTATCATTTGATTTTTTTTTTCTTTTTTTATTTTATTTCTTTCTCTATCATTTTATTTCTTTCTACTATCATTTTATTTCTTTCTCTATCATTTTATTTCTTTCTCTGTCATTTTATTCCTTTCTCTGTCATTTCATTTCTTTCTCTATCATTTTATTTCTTTCTCTATCATTTTGTTCCTTTCTCTGTAATTTCATTTCTTTCTCTATCACTTTATTTCTTTCTCGGTCATTTCATTTCTTTCTCTATCGTTTTATTTCTTTCTCTATCATTTTATTTCTTTCTCTATCATTTTAGTTCTTTTTCTTTTATTTTATTTCTTTCTCTATCATTTTATTTCTTTCTCTATCATTTTATTTCTTTCTCTATCATTTTATTTCTTTCTCTATCATTTTATTTCTTTCTCTATCATTTTATTTCTTTCTCTACCCTTTTATTTCTTTCTCTGTCATTTTATTTATTTCCCTGTCATTTTATTTCTTTCTCTATCATTTTATTTCTTTCTCTATCATTTTATTTCTTTCTCTATCATTTTATTGCTTTCTCTATCATTTTATTTCTTTCTCTATCATTTTATTTCTTTCTCTATCATTTAGTTTCTTTCTCTATCATTTTATTTCCTTCTCTATCATTTTATTTCTTTCTTTATCATTTTATTTCTTTCTCTATCATTTTATTACTTTCTCTGTCATTTTATTTCTTTCTCTGTCATTTTATTTCGTTCTCTATCATTTTATTTCTTTCTCTATCATTTTATTTCTTTCTTTTTCATTTTATTTTTTTCTCTATCATTTTATTTCTTTCTGTATCATTTTATTTCTTTCTCTATCATTTTTTTTCTTTCTCTATCACCTTATTTCTTTCTCTATCATTTTATTTCTTTCTCTATCATTTTGTTTCTTTCTCTATCATTTTATTTCTTTCTCTATCATTTTGTTTCTTTCTTCATCATTTTATTTCTTTCTCTTTCCTTCTCTTTCTTTCTCTAGCTTTTTATTTCTTTCTCTATCGTTTTATTTCTTTCTCTCTCGTTTTATTTCTTTCTCTATCTTTTTATTTCTTTCTCTATCATTTTATTTCTTTCTCTATCATTTTATTTCTTTCTCTATCATTTTATTTCTTTCTCTGTAATTTCATCTTTTTCTCTTTCATTTTATTTTTTTCTATACGAGGGCTTAACCATAGGGTGGTGCACAACCATTATCGTGGATCGATCATAGGCATGGCGTGACCAGAGAAGGGTTCATCTATAAGGCGGGGCTTGACCATAGAATAGGGCGGGGATCAAACATAGGCAGGGCTCGACGACAGATGGGGCTCATGCAACCATAGGGCGTGGCTGAACCATAGGGCGGAGCTCGATCATAAGGCGGGCTCAACCATAGGCAGGGCTCGATTACAGAGGTGGCTCAACCATAAGACTAGGCTCGACCATAGAGCCCCACCTTCTGGTTGAGCCCCCTCTATGATTAAGCCCCCTCTATGATCGAGCCTTACCTAATGTTGATCTTCTTTATGATCGAGCCACGCCCTATGGCTGCTCCCGCCCCTATTGCGGGTCTCAATCATAGGGCGGGGGTTGACCATAAAGGGGGCTCAGCCATGGGGTGGGGCTCAACCATAGGGCGGGGCACAACCATAGGGCGGGCCTCAACCATAGGGCGGGGCTCAACCATGGGGCAGGGCTCGACCATGGGGCGGGGCTCAACCATAGGGCGGGGCTCAACCATAGGGCGGGGCTCAACCATAGGGCGGGGCTCAACCATAGGGCGGGGCTCAACCATAGGGCGGGGCTCAACCATAGGGCGGGGTTCAACCATAGGGTGGGGCTCAATCATAGGGCGGGGCTCAATCATAGGGCGGGGCTCAATCATAGGGCGGGGCTCAATCATAGGGCGGGCCTCAACCATGGGGCGGGCCTCAACCATGGGGCGGGCCTCAACCATAGGGCGGGCCTCAACCATAGGGCGGGGCATGGCCAAAGAGGGGACTCATCCATAGGACGGGGCTGGATCATAGAGCGACCTCAACCATAGGGCGGGGCATGGCCAAAGAGGGAGATCAACCATAGGGTGGGGCTCGAGCGTTGGGGCGGGAACAACCGTAGGGGGGAACAATTGCTGGCAGCCTAAGGCTGTTTTCTTTTGAGTATCTTTTTTAGTACGACACAAGCTGTTTATTAACTCATTATTTGTTTATAGTTGTAGACCATTTGGCATCAACTGTGATCATTGGGAAAATATTGTAAACAAGTCGACCACATAGATACGGAATTATTTGTAGCACCTACTTGTAGCATCTGCACAGTTTTCCCACTGAGCTCAAGTCAATCCAAGAAAGAGGTTAGACTTTTATGTGGCATAGTTAGGGTTACATACAGATGATAGTAAAAAGGAAAGTTAGGATAAGAAAGTTTAGAATAAAGCAAAGTTAACAGAAGTTTTTCAATCTGCAAATTGACATATTTACAGATTCTTCTTCTTGCTAAGTTACTCTTCTTTTGAGCCATATAGAAGATAAAATAATGTAAAATATAATGTACATGTTGCATAGTGATAGATATAATCACTGGCGTCGTGGGAGCTGTTCAACAGGGGGGATCAAGTCCAAAGTTTCCGACAAACCCAAAAATTTCCGAAAAATTTCCGACAAATATCAAAAATTTCCGACAAATCCGACAAGTATCAAATTTCGCCCCGGCCGCGACGCTCCTATCTTGAATTTGCTTTATCTTGATAGTGAATCAAAATAATGCATCGCATGCAATACGCCGGGCATTGCCACGCTTTAGGCTGAAGTTTTTAACCATTTTTTTATTCCGTTTTGGTTTCGGAGTTTTTTCGCCTGTTTTATCTTTTTGCCTTTTTGAATCTAATTACGTTTTTAATGGAACGTTTTTGCAATCGTTGATTTTTCGCAACATGATTTGAGCTCTCATGCTGGATGAAAGCTACCAAAAAAAGAAAATAACAAAAATATATCGTATTTTCAAAGTTCAAGAGTCAAGAAGAAGACCAAGTGTAAGTAAACTAGTTTATTAGTCAAGATGAAGTAAATTAGAGCATAGATTTAATAAAAGGAAGAAGACTATTCATAAAACAAGTGTAAGAATTCGAAGGAAAATTTTTGGACCCAATTATGTTTTTCAAAAACAAGAAAATAAAAGGTAAAATGTGATCGGATTTTCGAAGTTCAACAAACAAGGAGAAGATCTAGTTTAGGTAAATTAGCTTGTTAGTCAAGATTAAGTAAAGAAGACCACTCATGAAAACGAACAAGAGTTAGCTAGGAGATGAGTCAGATGACTGTCGGCGTGAACATGGTTCGTGCAATCTCTTTTCAAATAATTCATTGTAATCATGAACCACATCACTTGTGTTCCTTTAAATCTTCATTAAACACACCCTGTGGCCTTGACAATCTTTGCTTTTCTCTTGATTTTGCTCATTTCTTTACTGGTTCATCAAGGAACCATGTAGTATACTTTAGGTAAGTCAGTGGATTCTCCTCTTCTGGTAGGGGAAAGAAGAGAGATCTTGGATGTAGGACAATTCTGCTAAAGTTTTTCGTAAGACCCAGTTAATATCTATTGGGAAAATGCAGCTCTAAGGTCTTCCAGTGGTAATTCAATCCACTGCTCTGAGAGTCTAGTCCAGAGCACCACCAACTAAGCCGTAAAAGTTATTCTCAAGAGCCTGGTTGTAATTTCCGTACATGCGATGGTAATAATGGTAATTGGTAACTGGTAATAAGCGAATTAGATTAACATTTTCCATTCGATTATTAGACCATAGAGAGAAGTAAATTCGAGTGCATAGTTCTGGGGTAGATAAAAACTGAAAACAGATCAATTAAATCCGGAGCTAAAACTAAAAACAGATAAATCAAATCCGGAACTAAAACTAAAAACAGATCAATCAAATCCGGAACTAAAACTAAACAATAAACAACACGAATTAAACAATAAACAAATTCGGCTTTCCTCCAAGATTATGCACTCAAAATTATTTTTCACTATGCAATAATATAAGTTCTTACTAGCTGTAACTGGCTAAATTTATATTACCAGAACTCAAAACCAGACTTCTGGCAATGGTTTTCATGGCTCAGTTGGTAGTGCTTTGGACTGGATTCCCAGAGCAGTGGGTTAGATTATTACTGGAAGGACTTACTGTTGCATTTTTTCAGCAGGTATTGACTGGGTCCTGCAGAAAGCTTTAACTGAATTATTCTGCATTCAAGATTTCTTTTTTTTGTCTTATCATTAGAGAAAGTTCCGCTGATTTATCTAAAATGTATTACATAGTTCTCTGGTGAGCTAGTGAAAAAATAAGTAAAACCAAGAAAAAAGTTTAGATTAGACATGGCCATAGAGTGTCTGACGAGGACTTGGAGGCACACCAAACACCAAGGATATCGTTCAAGGTAACAGTTAAAGTTTTGAAAAAAGATGGAAGCGGATTAGCAGTTTACAAGAAAATAGTGTACCTGAAAATAAAACGATGATAACAAGAAGAATGAAAAACAATAAAAAAATAACAAAATAGGAAATAGAAGCAAAATGGAAAATAAGGAACATGATTAGATATAAGAACAGAATGGAGTAACAATAAAAAGATAAACAAGGAAAAGAGGAATAAGCGCTGAAGATTGAATACAGGATGTGGTATAAAAGAAGTTTTTAAACAAGCCAACCAGAATAGAAGAAGATAGGAGATATAGTTAGGATGGAAAACATAGACAGAGCTGGGTTGAACAATAAAACGGGATATATGAAGAATGATGTAAATTAGGCCGAAACGCGCAACAACAACTATAATATGCAACTATGGGAAAAAGATCAATATGGAAAAGAAGAACAGAAACGGAAAGAAGATCAAAAGACATTGGAAAGAAGGACAGAATGGTAGAAATCATTTGCAACCAAAATTACAGTGTTGCTGTTAATATATAGAAACCAGTAAAGCAATCGATCAATTTCAAAGCAATCACGTACGTGGTGTGCATGAGAATACATCACGTGATTGTTTTGAAATTGAACTTAATAAAATATAATAAAACTGTTTCTTTGAAAGCGGTGATAACAAAAGGTCCGCTATGCGTACATGTATCTGCGCAAACCCACCACTGTGAGAATCTTGTCAAGATCTTGTGTGATCTTGGAAAATCTTGTAAGATCTTAAGAAAAATCTTAAGATTTTTACACGTAGATCTTATAAAATTTTAGCGAGATCTTATAAGATAATTAAAGAGAAAGTACACGTTCTCTGACCTTAATAATTTTTTATCATGACTCATCATGACTCACAAAAACTGTGGTAGATCACACTCACAAGTTTACTATAAGTCACGTTAAAAATACTTAACCAGTTTATCAGCAATATCCCCTGTCTCCGAAATGTTGTTGTGCAAAACTTTGTCGGAAATATAGAATTTAACGGCTAACTGCTGGAAGATATATCCCAATGGCCGGTACGGATAAAAGGCTATTTGAACTGACATGAGCTCAAATATCAAATTGCATTATTTACGCCATTTACTTGGCGTATGGTCAAACGCGGTCATATTTAAAGTAAATCAATCGTCTGTAGGTTTGTGCCATTTGGGAAACTTGCACGGTTAGATAGAGCGTTAAATTCTGTACAACATATGTGAATTAGAACAAATCGTATGGAATAGCAACGGAGAAAAATATATCAGTTGAACTGAGATGAGCGCAAGTATCAAATTGCATTATGCGGCTATTTACTTGGCGTACGGTCGAACGCGGTCATATTTAAAGTAAATCAATCGTCTGTAGGTTTGTGCTATTTGGTAAACTTGTACGGTTGGATAGAGCGTTAAATTCTGTACAACATATGTGAATTAGAGAACATGGTATAGAATAACAACGGAGAAAAGGCTATTTGAACTGACATGAGCGCAAATATCAAATTGCATTATTACGCTATTTACTTGGCGTACGGTCAAACGCGGTCATATTTGCACGGTTAGATAGAGCGTTAAACTCTGTACAACATATGTGAATTAAAACAAATCGTATTAGAATAGCAACGGAGAAAAATATATTTGAACTGAGATGAGCGCAAAATATATCAAATTGCATTATTACACTATTTACTTAGCGTACGGTCGAACGCGGTCATATTTAAAGTAAATCAATCGTCTGTAGGTTTGTGCCATTTGGGAAACTTGTACGATTAGATAGAGCGTTAAATTCTGTACAAAATATGTGAATTAGAACAAATCAAATAGATTAGCAACGGAGCAAAATCTATTTGAACTGAGATGAGCGCAAATATCAAATTGCATTATTATGCTATCACTTGGCGTACGGTCAGACGCAATCATTTTAAAGTATCCCTGAATCATACTACTCCAATCATACAGCATTTGAATTGACTTTCTTCGAAAATAATGTTGTTCTTCGTCTCGCTCCTTAGTTCATACAACATGGCGAGGAAATATAAACAGCCACACTACTGCACACATTACAGGTCAGCGGTTACACCAAAAAGTGGTAGGTACTTCATGTTAGGGTCCATATAGTGGTTATATATATATTTAATAGTGTACGCTTATGACATATGGTGGTACTTACATTATGACATATAGTGGTACTGACATTATAGTTGTTACATACTTATACTTTATTCTTTAAATGATTTACATGCTTTACATGCTTTATATGCTTTATATGCTTTATATGCTTTACCTGCTTTACCTGCTTTATATGCTTTACCTGCTTTACCTGCTTAATATGCTTTATATGCTTTACCTGCTTTACCTGCTTCACATGCTTTATATGCTTTACCTGCTTTACCTGCTTTATATGCTTTCCATGCTTTCCATGCTTTATATGCTTTATATGCTTTACCTGCTTTATATGCTTTATATGCTTTATATGCTTTACCTGCTTTATATGCTTTATATGCTTTATATGCTTTACCTGCTTTATATGCTTTACCTGCTTTATATGCTTTATATGCTTTATATGCTTTATATGCTTTACCTGCTTTATATGCTTTACCTGCTTTACCTGCTTAATATGCTTTATATGCTTTATATGCTTTTACCTGCTTTACCTGCTTTATATGCTTTATATGCTTTACCTGCTTTACCTGCTTCACATGCTTTATATGCTTTACCTGCTTTACCTGCTTTATATGCTTTCCATGCTTTCCATGCTTTATATGCTTTATATGCTTTACCTGCTTTATATGCTTTATATGCTTTATATGCTTTACCTGCTTTATATGCTTTATATGCTTTATATGCTTTACCTGCTTTATATGCTTTACCTGCTTTATATGCTTTATATGCTTTATATGCTTTACCTGCTTTATATGCTTTATATGCTTTATATGCTTTATATGCTTTACCTGCTTTATATGCTTTACCTGCTTTATATGCTTTATATGCTTTACCTGCTTTTTATGCTTTACCTGCTTTACCTGCTTCATATGCTTTACCTGCTTTACCTGCTTTATATGCTTAATATGCTTTATATGCTTTATATGCTTTACCTGCTTTACCTGCTTTATATGCTTTACCTGCTTCATATGCTTTATATGCTTTACCTGCTTTATATGCTTTATATGCTTTACCTGCTTTACCTGCTTTACCTGCTTCATATGCTTTTTATGCTTTATATGCTTTATATGCTTTATATGCTTTATATGCTTTATATGCTCTATATGCTTTATATGCTTTATATGCTTTATATGCTTTATATGCTTTCCATGCTTTCCATGCTTTATATGCTTTATATGCTTTATAGGCTTTATATGCTTTATATGCTTTATATGCTTTACCTGCTTTACCTGCTTTACCTGCTTTACCTGCTTTACCTGCTTTACCTGCTTTATATGCTTTATATGCTTTATATGCTTTATATGCTTTATATGCTTTATATGCTTTATATGCTTTATATGCTTTACCTGCTTTACCTGCTTTACCTGCTTTACCTGCTTTATATGCTTTATATGCTTTATATGCTTTATATGCTTTACCTGCTTTACCTGCTTTATATGCTTTACCTGCTTTACCTGCTTCATATGCTTTATATGCTTTATATGCTTTATATGCTTTATATGCTTTATATGCTTTATATGCTTTACCTGCTTTACCTGCTTTATATGCTTTCCATGCTTTATATGCTTTATATGCTTTATATGCTTTATATGCTTTACCTGCTTTATATGCTTTACCTGCTTCATATGCTTTATATGCTTTACCTGCTTTATATGCTTTATATGCTTTACCTGCTTTACCTGCTTCATATGCTTTTTATGCTTTATATGCTTTATATGCTTTATATGCTTTATATGCTTTATATGCTTTATATGCTCTATATGCTTTATATGCTTTATATGCTTTATATGCTTTATATGCTTTCCATGCTTTCCATGCTTTATATGCTTTATATGCTTTATAGGCTTTATATGCTTTATATGCTTTATATGCTTTACCTGCTTTACCTGCTTTACCTGCTTTACCTGCTTTATATGCTTTATATGCTTTATATGCTTTATATGCTTTATATGCTTTATATGCTTTATATGCTTTACCTGCTTTACCTGCTTTACCTGCATGCTTTACCTGCTTTACCTGCTTTATATGCTTTATATGCTTTATATGCTTTATATGCTTTACCTGCTTTACCTGCTTTATATGCTTTACCTGCTTTACCTGCTTTACCTGCTTCATATGCTTTATATGCTTTATATGCTTTATATGCTGTACCTGCTTTACCTGCTTTATATGCTTTCCATGCTTTATATGCTTTATATGCTTTATATGCTTTATATGCTTTACCTGCTTTACCTGCTTTACCTGCTTTACCTGCTTTACCTGCTTTATATGCTTTATATGCTTTCCACGCTTTCCATGCTTTATATGCTTTCCATGCTTTATATGCTTTATATGCTTTATATCCATTATATGCTTTCCATGCTTTATATGCTTTTTATGCTTTAAATGCTTTACCTGCTTTACCTGCTTTATATGCTTTATATGCTTTACCTGCATTACCTGCTTTACCTGCTTCATATGCTTTATATGCTTTACCTGCTTTATATGCTTTATATGCTTTATATGCTTTATATGCTTTATATGCTTTATATGCTTTATATGCTTTACCTGCTTTATATGCTTTATACGCTTTATATGCTTTCCATGCTTTATATGCTTTATATGCTTTATATGCATTACCTGCTTTACATGCTTTATATGCTTTATATGCTTTATATGCTTTCCGTGCTTTATATGCTTTATATGCTTTACCTGCTTTATATGCTTTATATGCTTTACCTGCTTTACATGCTTTATATGCTTTACCTGCTTTATATGCTTTACCTGCTTTATATGCTTTACCTGCTTTACCTGCTTTATATGCTTTATATGCTTTATATGCTTTATATGCTTTATATGCTTTATATGCTTTACCTGCTTTATATGCTTTATTTGCTTTATATGCTTTCCATGCTTTATATGCTTTATATGCTTTATATGCTTTACCTGCTTTATATGCTTTATATGCTTTATATGCTTTACCTGCTTTATACGCTTTATATGCTTTATATGCTTTATATGCTTTACCTGCTTTATATGCTTTATATGCTTTATATGCTTTACCTGCTTTATATGCTTTATATGCTTTACCTGCTTTATATGCTTTACCTGCTTTATATGCTTTATATGCTTTACCTGCTTTTTATGCTTTACCTGCTTTACCTGCTTCATATGCTTTACCTGCTTTACCTGCTTTATATGCTTTATATGCTTTATATGCTTTACCTGCTTTACCTGCTTTATATGCTTTACCTGCTTTATATGCTTTATATGTTTTATATGCTTTCCATGCTTTATATGCTTTATATGCTTTATATGCTTTATATGCTTTATATGCTTTATATGCTTTATATGCTTTATATGCTTTATATGCTTTATATGCTTTATATGCTTTATATGCTTTATATGCTTTATATGCTTTACCTGCTTTATATGCTTTATATGCTTTCCATGCTTTATATGCTTTATATGCTTTATATGCTTTACCTGCTTTACATGCTTTATATGCTTTATATGCTTTATATGCTTTATATGCTTTCCATGCTTTATATGCTTTATATGCTTTACCTGCTTTATATGCTTTATATGCTTTACCTGCTTTACATGCTTTACATGCTTTATATGCTTTACCTGCTTTATATGCTTTATATGCTTTACCTGCTTTATATGCTTTACCTGCTTTACCTGCTTTATATGCTTTATATGCTTTATATGCTTTATATGCTTTATATGCTTTATATGCTTTATATGCTTTATATGCTTTATATGCTTTACCTGCTTTATATGCTTTATATGCTTTCCATGCTTTATATGCTTTATATGCTTTATATGCTTTACCTGCTTTACATGCTTTATATGCTTTATATGCTTTATATGCTTTATATGCTTTCCATGCTTTATATGCTTTATATGCTTTACCTGCTTTATATGCTTTATATGCTTTACCTGCTTTACATGCTTTACATGCTTTATATGCTTTACCTGCTTTATATGCTTTATATGCTTTACCTGCTTTATATGCTTTACCTGCTTTACCTGCTTTATATGCTTTATATGCTTTATATGCTTTATATGCTTTATATGCTTTATATGCTTTACCTGCTTTATATGCTTTATATGCTTTATATGCTTTCCATGCTTTATATGCTTTACCTGCTTTACATGCTTTATATGCTTTATATGCTTTATATGCTTTCCATGCTTTATATGCTTTATATGCTTTACCTGCTTTATATGCTTTATATGCTTTACCTGCTTTACATGCTTTATATGCTTTACCTGCTTTATATGCTTTATATGCTTTACCTGCTTTATATGCTTTACCTGCTTTACCTGCTTTATATGCTTTACCTGCTTTACCTGCTTTATATGCTTTACCTGCTTTATATGCTTTATATGCTTTCCATGCTTTATATGCTTTATAGGCTTTCCATGCTTTATATTCCTAATATGCTTTATATGCTTTATATGTTTTATATGCTTTATATGCTTTACCTGCTTTATATGCTTTACCTGCTTTATATGCTTTATATGCTTTATATGCTTTCCATGCTTTATATGCTTTATATGCTTTATATGCTTTATATGCTTTACCTGCTTTATATGCTTTACCTGCTTTATATGCTTTATATGCTTTATATGCTTTCCATGCTTTATATGCTTTATATGTTTTATATGCTTTATATGCTTTATATGCTTTATATGCTTTATATGCTTTATATGCTTTATATGCTTTATATGCTTTATATGCTTTCCATGCTTTATATGCTTTCCATGCTTTACCTGCTTTCCATGCTTTATATGCTTTATATGCTTTACCTACATTTAATTTTTTGTCAAGCAATAACATAAGGCCAAGCAATGACATTACCGGCATGACATTTTGTACTCCACACGGTCTAAGTATAAAAGAAACTTCGGTGAAGACAACACTAACAAATTAATATATTTTTTGTCTAGTTAAATGTTATTGCAGCTAGCAGTTAATGGCTCATTTAAATGCTTACGAAAATGAACCCAGGACTCAAACTCAGTTTCAGACCAGGAATAAAACGTTGTGTAGTTTGCGCATTGATTTTTGCAATTAATATTTTATAAAAAACAACTTAAAGTCTAAGATAAGTCGATGTAAATGTTTGGGCTTAATTATTGTGTTACTTTACATTTCGAGTTAAATTTAATAAATTGTTGAATTTGATCTTCAAACACATGGTGAAACTATTTTTGATGGTACATATACTCTACTTTCAACTTGGCCCGTTTTTTTGTTTGTCTATATAGCCAATTAAGTACAATGAATGCCCTGAATATACTATATCTGACTGCCTAGTACATTAAGGAAATTAAGTTTCAATTCTTATAATGACAACTGACAATTTAAGAAAATTGCCACATGCGTGAATATTCATGATAATCGCACATGTGTCGATTATCATGAAACGCATTAGAGTTTACGCTTTATTTTTGTGGGGAAATAGGACTTTTATATAATAAACAGAGCATGCAATACATGAATGTTTGGAAATATGAAATTATTTCTCGTGTTGAACAGGATATCTTACTCGTTCGCTTTGCTCACTCATGACATATCCTGTCAACACTCGAAATAAGTATCATATTTTCACACACCATACATTATTCTGTATACAACCTTCACCCTAAAGCCCGTGGTTCTCGGTATAGATCCTTTTAATAAGTATAGAATGCGTAATTTTCACCCTTTGACGTCAATTTCTTTTCAAATTTTATTTTGAATTCTTTTCAATTTCGTTTATTGTTCTATCTTCTGTATTTTCAGTATAATGCCAAACGTTGAAAATGACGTCACTAGCGGAAAATGACGTACTCTGCACTTATTAAAAGGGTATATATATATATATATATATATATATATATATATATATATATATATATATATATATATATATATATATATTTGTGAAATCATTACTAATTCATGAGTATTGCAGCCAATCCAATTTCAGAAATTACGTCACATGTTACCCCTGTAAACCCCATACAAACTAAAACCAATGATGCTAATTAGTTACAACCACTAGTGGATGCATACTCTTCTGATACAACCACTAGTGCTTGTAACTAATTGGCATCTCAATATCCCAAAGGGATTTTTACTATTCATTCATTTCACAAGTTGTTTACAACACTCGCGTCCTTGTTGTATTGAATATACAATCACTCGCCTTCGGCTCGTGATTGTATATTCAATACAACACGGCCGCTCGTGTTGTAAACATTACATATATATATATATATATATATATACGTGTGGGTTTTTGGTCTACGAAACGCAAAGAGTGCTCGATAACATATAGTTAGAGCAAATATAGATTTTCGCTTACCTCAAAAGTCTGCAACAGGCTGTTTCATCTAAAAAAGAATTCTGAAGATTCTTTTTTAGATGAAACAGCCTGTTGCAGACTTTTGAGGTAAGCGAAAATCTATATTTGCTCTAACTATATGTTATCGAGCACTCTTTGCGTTTCGTAGACCAAAAACCCACACACACATATATATATATATATATATATATATATATATATATATATATATATATATATGTATGAGGATGGTAAAGGGGGGTACGGATCACGTTTCACGGGAAATAGAAAAGTCATTTCTCATTTCACGAAAAAGAAAACTGCCATTTCACGTTTCACAAAAAATTGCGGGAACGTTTAATCAACTCTGTCAGAAAATTATTCGCAGGAGGCGAAGTAGATTGAAGCTGAGTAGATTGAAGCTCATCTATTCTTCAGAATCAGGAGTGGGTTTAGGATTTTGAAAAAATCAGTCGAAGTTGTGGTCCACAGTTGTAGGGGGTCCAGGGCATGCTCCCCCGGAAAAGTTTTGTAATTGGCGTCTCTAAAATGGCATTTCCCACTATCTGACAGCAGAGTTGAGCAAAATTTTGAAACTTTTAAAACATATTTTTCATGGCACATTTTATCATTTTTACAAAAGATTTTGTCCAAATTGGCGTTTTCTAAACTTTTAATATTGAGAAAATTATGCAGCATTAAAATTATAAAATACGTAATGCTTAATCACAATTCACGACAACTTCAGTACTCTATTCTCATTTCACGGACAAAGATTTCACAAAGATTTTTTATCAGATATAAACGTATCATGAACATATACTGCTGATTTCCTTCGTAATCATAATTCTCAAACTCATTAGCAATTCATAACATAAAAACAAAGGAAATCAGTACCGAGACTGAAGGTTTGGATATCCCAGGAAGCAACATAATTACATAAATTAAGCCAACTTTCACCTTGATTTTCTCTTTAAACACTGATTCGTCTGAGAAGCAACATATCAAACACTCGAAAGATTGTTTCATCCGATAACCAAACCCAAGAAGTGGGTTGAAAAACGAGGCCTTAGGCCAAGTTTTTTAACCAACTTAGAGGTGCATGTTTGGATATCGGATATCACATATTGAACTACCATATAAAGCACAAGCATGATAAAGCCTGATATATAAAGCATACAAAGCATATAAAGCATATATAAAGCATATAAAGCATATAAAGCATATGAAGTACTGTATAATAAACGAGCAGGAGTGTTTTATCAGATATAAAGACATGAGGCGAAGCCGAGTGTTTTTATATCTGATAAAACACGAACTGCGAGTTTATTATACGGCTTCAAAAACGAACCACTTGGTAAGTTGATTGGCGGAGTTAGTTTGAAAAGTAACCTTGTCTAAGCCGAGAAAATCAAAGCTAAAGTTTATGTAAATCAGGAGAAATCTTTATCACATATAAAGATACGATACGGTCATGATTTTCTTTTGTGTTTTCCTCATGAATTATTAATGAGTTTTTGAAGCACATATAAAGCATATAAAGCATATAAAGCATATAAAGCATATAAAGCATGGAAAGCATGGAAAGCATGGAAAGCATGGAAAGCATGGAAAGCATGGGAAGCAGATAAAGCAGGTAAAGCAGGTAAAGCAGGTAAAGCATATAAAGCATGTAAAGCATATAAAGCAGGTAAAGCAGGTAAAGCAGGTAAAGTAGGTAAAGCATATAAAGCAGGTAAAGCAGGTAAAGCATATAAAGCAGGTAAAGCATATAAAGCAGGTAAAGCAGGTAAAGCAGGTAAAGCAGGTAAAGCATATAAAGCATATAAAGCAGGTAAAGCAGGTAAAGCAGGTAAAGCAGGTAAAGCAGGTAAAGCATATAAAGCAGGTAAAGCATATAAAGAATATAAAGCATATAAAGCATATAAAGCAGGTAAAGCAGGTAAAGCAGGTAAAGCAGGTAAAGCATATAAAGCATATAAAGCATATAAAGCAGGTAAAGCAGGTAAAGCAGGTAAAGCAGGTAAAGTAGGTAAAGCATATAAAGCAGGTAAAGCAGGTAAAGCATATAAAGCATATAAAGCAGGTAAAGCAGGTAAAGCAGGTAAAGCAGGTAAAGCAGGTAAAGCAGGTAAAGCGTATAAAGCATATAAAGCAGGTAAAGCATATAAAGAATATAAAGCATATAAAGCATATAAAGCAGGTAAAGCAGGTAAAGCAGGTAAAGCAGGTAAAGCAGGTAAAGCAGGTAAAGCAGGTAAAGCAGGTAAAGCAGGTAAAGCAGGTAAAGCATATAAAGCATATAAAGCATATAAAGCATGGAAAGCATGGAAAGCATGGAAAGCATATAAAGCAGGTAAAGCAGGTAAAGCAGGTAAAGCAGGTAAAGCAGGTAAAGCATATAAAGCATATAAAGCATATAAAGCAGGTAAAGCAGGTAAAGCAGGTAAAGCATATAAAGCATATAAAGCAGGTAAAGCATATAAAGCATATAAAGCATATAAAGCAGGTAAAGCATATAAAGCATATAAAGCAGGTAAAGCATATAAAGCAGGTAAAGCAGGTAAAGCAGGTAAAGCAGGTAAAGCAGGTAAAGCATATAAAGCATATAAAGCATATAAAGCATATAAAGCAGGTAAAGCATATAAAGAATATAAAGCATATAAAGCAGGTAAAGCATATAAAGCATATAAAGCAGGTAAAGCAGGTAAAGCAGGTAAAGCAGGTAAAGCAGGTAAAGCAGGTAAAGCAGGTAAAGCAAATAAAGCATATAAAGCAGGTAAAGCAGGTAAAGCAGGTAAAGCATATAAAGCAGGTAAAGCAGGCAAAGCAGGTAAAGCAGGTGAAGCATATAAAGCAGGTAAAGCAGGTAAAGCAATTAAAGCATATAAAGCAGGTATAAAGCAGGTAAAGCAGGTAAAGCAGGTAAAGCATATAAAGCATATAAAGCATATAAAGCAGGTAAAGCACATATAAAGCATATAAAGCATATAAAGCATATAAAGCATATAAAGCATGTAAAGCAGGTAAAGCATATAAAGCATATAAAGCAGGTAAAGCAGGTAAAGCATATAAAGCAGGTAAAGCAGGTAAAGCATATAAAGCATATAAAGCATATAAAGCAGGTAAAGCATATAAAGCAAATAAAGCAGGTAAAGCATATAAAGCAGTTAAAGCAGGTAAAGCGTATAAAGCATATAAAGCAGGTAAAGCATATAAAGCAGGTAAAGCATATAAAGCAGGTAAAGCATATAAAGCATATAAAGCATATAAAGCAGGTAAAGCACATATAAAGCATATGAAGCATATAAAGAATATAAAGCATATAAAGCAGGTAAAGCAGGTAAAGCAGGTAAAGCATATAAAGCAGGTAAAGCAGGTAAAGCATATAAAGCAGGTAAAGCATATAAAGCAGGTAAAGCAGGTAAAGCAGGTAAAGCAGATAAAGCATATAAAGCAGGTAAAGCATATAAAGCATATAAAGCATATAAAGCATATAAAGCATATAAAGCATATAAAGCATGTAAAGCATGTAAAGCATTTAAAGAATAAAGTATAAGTATAACTATAATGTCAGTACCACTATATGTCATAATGTAAGTACCACTATATGTCATAAGCGTATACTATTAAATATATATATAACCACTATATGGACCCTAACATGAAGTACCTACCCAAAAAGTTAACCCCCACACACACACACAACAGGTCGGCGTTAGATCATATTGAATTAACGTACAGTGACGTCACAACTTTGCTATACCTGAAGTTTTGAGTGATGTAATTGCGGGGAAAATCGGAAAATTGCGATAAATAATTCATATTAAGTACGTATTTATAATAAAGATGCAAATGACCTTATGAGCGAAATGTCAGCACGGAACACTCGTGGCGAGACGGTGATTAGGTCAATGCAAAATGTGCACAACTTTCAATCTGATTTTCTGCTATTTATAAAAAAGGGATGTCAGGTAAAACACTTGTATTAAGTCACGATTCATATAAAAACCAATAATCAATATCCCGATTCTCTCTCATCTGGAGTCCGTCTGCGCCGTTCCTGAGGAAGGCTGAGAACACTCAATGTTTTATCTTGTCGTCATTACCTGTACGTTAATTCAATATGATCTAACGCCGACCCACACAACACGATAGCAATATATCTGCGCGTTGCGCAGATACAAAAATCGTTTATGTCTTGTTCTCCATAATACGACATCAAATCAGCAAACATTGTTTTTCATTAGGTAAGCAGCAAGAAATTCATTTCTACAAAAGTTTATCTTTTTAAAAGGATTGTGATTAAAGGTACAAGTCGTCATCCATCTTTTATGTGGTTACGATCAATTCGAACATCCGGTTTGCGCATTTTTTGCACGCTCTTGCGCGTTGCCATGGTAACACGACAGGATCAATTGTTATGGTAATTGATCTTTAACTTTTGACATGCGAAGATCTGATTTATTCATGCTTGACAACGATCAAAGCTTATCTTTCATTTACCTTAGTAACACCTTTCATTTGTCTGATTATTTTAAAATGGTTACAGTTTGTTGTTGAATATAAAATTATAAATCTTTCACGAGGAATAGAAACAAAATGGCGCATGTTGTGGTCAAACCTGTTGTTCAAGAGTTGTCAGGATTCCGTCCAACAAGCAGAGCGATGTCTATCAAACAGAGAAGAACTACGCCGCAAAGATCTCGTTCTTGTGAACCTCAGTTTCGAATTCGTTTCAACACACCACTAAGAACTTCTAACAGCTCTGCTGCTGCAGGTAAAACCATTTAAACATTTTGTTAAGTCTATATATTTATAAATATGTTGACTAGATCGCCGCCAGGTCAAAATAATAGTTTTAGCTACTTGGCTACTAGTACAATTTACATTGAAATGAAATGAAAAATATGGCATGACAAGTAACTTTTTAAGTTTTTACTTTTCTATGCATGGCCTTTAAATTATAATTAATATAATAATAATTTGTTATTATTTCGATTATTTTTATAAGATGATTCATTTTAGATCTTGTACTGATAATAAATGTAGGAGATATATCTTGACTATTTATGATATATTATGTAGCATAATCTTGTTTTGCCTCGTGTAGCAGTTTATTTTGTTTACTGTACAAATCCTTCTTAAGCTTTTTCTGTGAATTATGTAATACTTCAAAGCATTTATAGATTTATATATATACACATTTATTCATAAATTTTAACAGAAAGTCTCCAAATGAGTGACAGTGAAATGGAAAAAATGCTTCAGGAAAAAGTTAAACTACATATTATAATAATAAAACAGGTGAGAATTAAGCATTTTTTTTACAATTAATTATTTGATGTAGTTGTGTGTGATGTATTTACGTTAATTCTTCAATAGTAGCTAGGACAACTGTATACAATATTTTAAAGTATAAAAAATATTCTATAATATTTCAACCCATGCACACATGTAAAAATCTCACAGATGTTAACAAGTGAACAATTAGCAGTGAATATTAACACGTCAAGTATATAACTTGAGTCTCGTGCAGCTTAAATGTTAAAAACTGTGTATTTTTACATGTGTATAAGATTGCATGTTTGTGTCCACTTATTATGCATTTAATATATTCACAG
>OZ036012.1:5657612-5660112 GCA_964035015.1 Corallium rubrum | reverse complement strand
AGGAAGGAAGGAAGGAAGGAAGGAAGGAAGGAAGGAAGGAAGGAAGGAAGGAAGGAAGGAAGGAAGGAAGGAAGGAAGGAAGGGGAGGGAGGGAGGGAGGGAGGGAGGGAGGGAGGGAGGGAGGGAAGGAAGGAAGGAAGGAAGGAAGGAAGGAAGGAAGGAAGGAAGGAAGGAAGGAAGGAAGGAAGGAAGGAAGGAAGGAAATAAGGAAGGAAGGAATGAAGGAAGGAAGGAAGGAAGGAAGGAAGGAAGGAAGGAAGGAAGGAAGGAAGGAAGGAAGGAAGGAAGGAAGGAGGGAGGGAGGGAGGGAGGGAGGGAGGGAGGGAGGGAGGGAGGGAGGGAGGGAGGGAGGGAGGGAGGGAGGGAGGGAGGGAGGGAGGGAGGGAGGGAGGAAGGAAGGACGGACGAAAGAAAGAAAGAAAGAAAGAAAGAAAGAAAGAAAGAAAGAAAGAAAGAAAGAAAGAAAGAAAGAAAGAAAGAAAGAAAGAAAGAAAGAAAGAAAGAAGAAAGAAAGGAAGAAGGGGAGGAAAAAAGTGTGTGTGTGGGTGGGTGATGGGTGGGGGTGGGGGGTGTAAGTCTAATTACTTAGAAATACTTACATAAGCAAACTCCAAAGTGTTTTTGTATACTTTTAGTTAAAGAAATGAGTATATTATTTACATGTTTTTATAGACTTGATCGTGCTCCTGCGAAGGTTTCCATTGACCAAGCTCTTGGTGTTCTCAGGGTAAGGATATAGATTAATGACTACTTAATAATTGAGAGTGAGGTCTTGGTAAAAGTGTTGGTATTAAAATATTAAACCGAGGTCTTGCTGATATTGACCGAGCGATAGCGAAAGTTTCCATTGACCAAGCTCTTGGTGTTCTCAGAGTAACAATATAGATTAATAACTACTTAATAACTGAGAGTGAGGTCTTGGTAAAAGTATTGGTATTAAAATGTTAAACCGACGTCTTGCTGTATTGACCGAGCGATAGCGAAAGTTTCCATTGACCAAGCTCTTGGTGTTCTCAGAGTAACAATATAGATTAATCTTCTGTAACTGTATCTTTGTCTGAGAAGCGGCGGAGTTGCCCTGTAGGGGCCGAGGTCTGAATAGGGCTACGAAACTCCGACAATCCGGGTATTTTTGTTAAAATCTCAATCCGCAGTGATCAGTAGTTTATTGACTTTTCCGAATTCTCATTATTTCATTCCAGTACACTGGCGAGTAGACTTGAACTAGTGTTGACTCATTTATGATTCTTTCTTTTCCTCCTGACAATGAAAAATCGTCAATGATGAAATCTGATCAGTAACAAGCAAATTCCACAATCCGAAACAAGAATAAGATCCAGGTTCCGTGGATAATTATTAAGAAAATATATAACCCGAAGTCAATTATTGGGGAAACCCACCAATTTCACAGCCGATCCACAAATCCGACAGAAATTTTAGTTTTAAGGAGAAATCCGCGTTGTCCTTTAGAAACTAAATCCACCGATCCCTAAATCTATTCATCCGCCCCGCCCTTGTAGTGTGCCTTGCGCTTTGTGGCTCTACGTTTCACGTGCGCGATATTTAATTTTTCCCACCCTTATTAATTTTTTGTTTTATTGAAATATTTTTTAGAATTACGTGACACAAAAATCATCAGACTTAAGAAAAATGTTTGTAAAATTTGACTCCAACAACGATAACAAAATATCACGAAAAGAATTCCGTCAGGTTGGTTATTGTTTGATCATTGACGATGAAGTTGTTGCTGGTGATGATGGTGATAATGATGATGAAGTTGTTGCTGGTGATGATGGTGATGATGATGAAGTTGTTGCTGATGATGATGGTGATGATGAAGTTGTTGCTGATGATGGTGATGATGATGAAGTTGTTACTGCTGATGATGGTGATGTCGAAGTTGTTGCTGGTGATGATGATGATGATGAAGTTGTTGCTGATGATCATTGATGATGATGGTGATGATGATGAAGTTGTTGCTGATGATGATGATGGCGCAGAGGAGGACGGTAATGGTGATGTTATATAAGTCAGTGGTCAGGCATGACTTTTCTGGGGTTTTTTGTGAAAAAATAGGTTCTGGAATCTCTTGATCTTTCAATGGAAGACAACGAGTTTAACATGCTATGTGCAGAGTAAGTAAATGTCTCGCTTGCTGGGTCTTCCAGGAAAAAGCTATTACATGATTGTTATGATCATTGTCCGTAGCTATTACAGTACATGATTGTTATGATCATTGTCCGTAGCTATTACAGTACATGATTGTTATGATCATTGTCCGTAGCTATTACAGTACATGATTGTTATGATCATTGTCCATAGCTATTACAATACATGATTGTTATGATTATGATCATTGTCTGTAGCTATTAAAATACATGATTGTTATGATCATTGTCTGTAGCTATTACAGTACATGATTGTTATGATCATTGTCAGTAGCTATTACAGTACATGATTGTTATGATCATTGTCCATAGCTATTACAGTACATGATTGT
>OZ036012.1:5645112-5652612 GCA_964035015.1 Corallium rubrum | reverse complement strand
CTTCCTTCCTTCCTTCCTTCCTTCCTTCCTTCCTTCCTTCCTTCCTTCCTTCCTTCCTTCCGTCCTTCCTTCCTTCCTTCCTTCCTTCCTTCCTTCCTTCCTTCCTTCCTTCCTTCCTTCCTTCCTTCCTTCCTTCCTTCCTTCCTTCCTTCCTTCCTTCCTTCCTTCCTTCCTTCCTTCCTTCCTTCCGTCCGTCCTTCCTTCCTTCCTTCCTTCCTTCCTTCCTTCCTTCCTTCCTTCCTTCCTTCCTTCCTTCCTTCCTTCCTTCCTTCCTTCCTTCCTTCCTTCCTTTTCTCAGCACTTAATATCTTCTTCTTTCATTTCAGTATTGCTTACATGGACTTCATGCGTAGTTTTTTGGAAGATCAAGTCCAAACCAACGAGAAAACCTTGTTCCGATCCAAACTGCAATCAACTAGGATCCCGGTAACACAATCTCTATTAGATGCTGTTTTATGTAGAGTATAATATAGTTGAAAAAAGTGTGGAGCGAAGCAAAAAGGTTGTGAACTGCTGAGGTGGGAGCCTTCCATGAGAATAAGATGTGATGAAATAAGTTTTGTTTAACTCGCATTTTACTCTGGAGAAGGGCTTCGTCCAACCACTTTTTGGCTTTTTGTGGGGAACGTTTTTATTTTGGATACTAAATTCCAATGTTCTGTCTTTACAGTTCAGTCCTGGTAGAAAAACTCATCAACTGCTTGCGCTTGTCGTGCGATTACGTAAACAGATCCGTAATGATTGGAGAAGCATGCGCAGATCATTCCGGGTAAGACTATAGCACAGGGCTGGGTCCAATGAATTGATTCTGAGGGAATGGTAAACCTCGGCCTTGTTCTCCCCGTATGGTTAACGTCATTGTTCATCATTTTGCAGGCTCTGGATCAGCAAGGAAATGGTACATGCAGTCCTCTGGCATTCAGGCATGTTCTCAGGAAATACAAGATAGAACTGTCAGAAGAAGAGTTCTACCACGTCTCGTCTTATTATGACAAAAACCTGAATGGTAGGATACCGTATAATGACTTCATCGGAGCACACTTGGAATAAGCGATCCCTGTGATGGTACATTAATGGTAGGAAGGTTGGACTCCAGGATGGATGTTTAGTTGTTCATATTGCAACACTAAAAGCGCTGAGTGTCGGTCAGTAGTCTGATTGGTCAACAGCTGCTGTTAGCGGATTGGTTGTGTTGGCTGGATTCCGTTAGCTGATTGGTTATTGCGATGAGTTGATTGGCTGTTGCTGATTGGTTACTGACTGGTTGCCGTGGGCTGATTGGTTATCGTGATTGATTGGTTGTTGCTGATTGCTGTTAGTTGATTGGTTAAAATGTGATTCGTGGGAGGGGATTAGCCTCCATTGCAGACGTTCCATCAAAGACAACTAGTAAACTTATAGAGCAAGGACACAACTTCATCAACTTCATCTACTAACACTGTTAAGAACTCATGAGGTTTGCTTACAGAGCAACGACACAACTTCATCTACTAACACTGTTAAGAACTCATGAGGTTACATGAGGGATACATTAAAACACTCACGACATACTGAAAACACGTAGTGTCAAATGTGTAAATAACATTGTTTATATTATTATAGATACTTACTGGAATATATCATTTATAGAAACCAATAGATAACAAAACAGCAAGCGAGAATTCTCACTCTATGCAAACTCACCTGTAACGAGTAAAGAACCATCAGAATGCAGTTCCTTCCTTCCTTCCTTCCTTCCTTCCTTCCTTCCTTCCTTCCTTCCTTCCTTCCTTCCTTCCTTCCTTCCTTCCTTCCTTCCTTCCTTCCTTCCTTCCTTCCTTCCTTCCTTCCTTCCTTCCTTCCATTCATCATGACACTGTAGCCTGTGTTCCAGTCCACTACACTACATCGTCTACGCTGTCTAGCATAGTGGACTGGAACACAATTGGCTTTCAATATATTAAAAAAAATATTTTATTTCCAATTTAGCTAATAACCTAACCATTACAAAACAACAGACAACATTGAGATACTCAAACATTTTTCTAAATATTTATACTATTTAATTGTTTTTATTTGTCCATTTCATCTATTTACTATTCTTGTATTTCTGGAATAATGCATATAAAATTCTCAAGGTTGACTTCAGATCTTTGGATACAATATCTAAAATGGAAAAAGAGATGTAGCTTTGAGCACTGTGGTGAGAGAAATGAATTATATTGGCTTCCTTTCCTTTTCCACTCTCTTATTTCCTTCTCTTACACTCCACCTCTCTTGCTTCTTCAATCATCACTCCAATCCATCTTTCCTTCTTTACCTTCTGGAGTACATCGGGGATAAGGAACAGATGAATCATCCATCAGTTCAAATGCAAATGAAACATTCTTCACCTAAATTAAAAAAAAACAAAACAACCAAGAATAATAACAACAAAATATGTTTAACAACATGGCCTTATTAAGGGGGGTGGGGCAGGAAAAAAACCCCAGGACTTGACAGACAAATATTTCTGCACCTTTTGGTCAAATCCTGATGGAGTGACCTTGAATTTATACAGTGGTACGAAATAACCTTCAAGCAATCCAATGAGGAATATGAGGTTCACTCCATCATGAAACTAAAACAGTTATTACAAACATTAGTTTATACAGAGTAAGAATATTAGAATATTAATAGGAAGAAAAATACTACAGCAGTCCTAAATTTTATACCTGAGTATCCAAATCATTGACTTCCAGATTTAGTTTACTGAGATGGCGATTGACAAAGTTTTGTAAAGACTTGAAAAAACGTACAAGAAAATTTAACATAGCCTTGTTGGTTTACAGTACTTAATATTTTGACTAAGAAATGGTTCAAGAGATTTAGAAATTGTATAGAATATTCTATAGGAGTTTATATTGTTTTCATTGTGTTTCAATGATTACCTTTTTTACAACATTTAACTTTTCTGGAGCATTTTCAAACAATGCATCAAATGCATCTCGTTCTAAATTCAAAACAAACACTCATGTTTACTTCTGGCCACCATCCTGTGGGCAGAGCTCCTAGCTGGCTCTGCTTGCACATAGCCTGTGTAGCCAGCATTGGGGGCCAGCTACGCAGACTGCTTGCACAGTGCAAGGCACACATGTAATATTCTTTTTAAGTGGGAGAAGAATGCATGTACTGTATGTTCATACCTCTTCTGCGTTGTTTTTCCAGTCTAAACAGAAAAAAAATAAAAACCAATTTACATAACTGGTTCCAAATTTTTTGTCATCAATCCATGATACATAAGCATATAAAATAATAAAAATATTTAATGTAATGTCACTCACTCAACTTCCTCAGTGTCTTTTGTGATTTGCTCTTTGAGTCGTCGACTGTTAAGTAAACCTTCCTGTTTCTGCAAGAATTATAACATAATTTGTTACAGCACACTAATTACCTGACCATGCTCTGAATTTAACCTTCTACAGCGTATATGTACCATCGGCACAAACTATTTAATATTTCCCAAATAGTTACCTGGACAATGACAACATTCATATAAACTCCAGGAGTAATAGGATTGTTTGGTGCAAAATGTTCTTTCAGTGCCACAAGCAAATGAAGTATTGATACAATGTCTTTACCATGGATTTCTAAGAACATGTATATACCTCATATTAATATAAATACAGTACTAATATTTAATATTTACGATCAGAAAGCCCATAATATTATAATCATTTATAAATATAACTGTTTTTGTACTCAACTATGTGCCTAAAATAATCTTACTTGTAGCAGTCCATTTTGCATCCTTTTTATCAATCCTAAGGAGTTGCTCAACTTTAGTTAAGACAATTTCAAGTTTGGCTATCTGCCCTCCAACTGACTGAGTGACTTCGGAAAATTCAAACTTGATTTTGGCTAATTTTTCTGACAAGAGAAAGCCAAAAACAAAACATTAGAAAATATGCTTGACAATTATTTATTGCACAAAGCACAACAAATGCAGTGGGTGAGTTTCAGGGTGTTGTCCACGCATCAATTTTCAAAAAAACTGGCAAGCTCCACTACTCAAAGTAAACATACTGTTTAAAATCAACAAAGTATAGATACAGTTGCTGGATGTTTAACACTATTATTCTGCTGTTGTTGGCTAGCTAGCAAGTCTGTTTGCCATTGCTTACTTTGTGTGTGTGCAATACCCTGAAATTCATCTATTGCCTTGAATGAATACTTTTCCCATCACATTTTGATTTTGAGGTACAATCATATAAATAAACATATTTATTGACATGCATGACCCTACCCATCAATATAGACAAGATCTGTCCATCATATAAGTCTTCATCAATATCTCTGACAACAATTCTTTTTTCGGCCAACTCATCGTTAATCCATTCAAGTAAGTTCTACAAATTCAAGTACATGAAAATTAAATAAATGTGATTTTAATTTACACTTGTTGACTATATGTTATATGTTACACACCTATTGTGTTTTACATTTATACATGTATTGTACAGTACATCTTACATTCATCAACTCATTAACTTTTGGATCCTCTAACGAGGCTGGTTCAACCATTGATCTTTCTTCTGTCTCCTCTGGAAAATTCATGTGAAGTTGAAAGTCAATATTAAATTGAATGAGTTTTTAATTTGAAACTGTGCTAAAAACTCATTGTGTTTACTTACCCAACTTAAAACTGTTTGGAATAATGACTGCTGGTGATAATGGTGTATCAATTGCATTCTTTCCTTCAGTCTCGAGTTGATTAACTAGAATAATTTAAAGTTATAATGCAATATTGCTGGGCACAACTTTTGACACATTGATGACTATATGACTTGAATTGTTATGACTCAATTTGAGTCTTTAACACAGTTCAAGTCTTCTAACACAAATGTCTTGACTCAATTTAACATTTATGCAGTAGGTGAATTATACAAAATGGAAAAATACAATTACATAGAACAATTATGTACATTAAGAAGTTGTTTTATAATAATACATTTAATACAATATTCCTGTTGACAAACAAATACATACACTGTAATAATATGTCAGAGTAATAATGTGTTTAACTAAGAAATTATTTTCCAAGATTATTAACATCCTAATTATAGCAAAGCACAATATTAAAAACATGAAAATAGTCATTTAGTTCAGTTGATTGATGAAATGTAACTAATTTAGTAATTAGAAGAATGTTAAATACTCAAGAGAATTCATTTTAATATTAAATAGTACAGCACTTATTAGTATTTGCAGAATACTGAAATCAAGACACTTTTCATACACTGAGAAAATCTAAGTAGAAACTTAATTGTGTTATTTATTTTTGTCATTTTAATTTGACAGTTGTGAAGAGTAGTGTGAGTGTCAGGACGGCAGGTTACATACTATCCCAAATATCTCGTAAAATATTGCACTGATCGTAATAAAATACAACAAGACACCGTAGTTAGGACGAACAGAATATAATCTTCATTAAACATGATTAGATACTAGTAAAGAACTAGGGTAGAATAAGAACAGCAATCGCTCGAAAGATTATACTTTTCAAAAGACAACCCAAAAATAGTTGTATCAAAAATCAACACCAAATACCTTCGTCTGTCTTCTTTCGTCGTGTCAGGGTTCCCATCCATCCTTTAACTCCCTCTTTTTTCGAACTGTCTCTTCGTAAGGAATCTGTTGGACTTGTAGTGCCTGGTTTAGGGCTAGTTGGAGGAGGACTTGTGGCCATTTTTCAAACAACGATTATTGTATATTTTGAGATGAACTCCCACTTTCCGACCATTTCCGACCTTGTGCCGTTTAGTTCCGAGACTAGACAGTCTCAAAATGGCGGATGCAAGTATGAAGTTTGAACAACATAAACAAAACATTTGAAAACTTTCTGAAAACTAACTTAAAGTTTTCACTAAGCGATAACAATGGCTCCTTTGGATTGGGGACGTATAATGAGTGTGGATTTGAGAGGTTTACAAGAAAATGAAGCCGTATCAGAGGAACTTTATCATTTGTTGACAAAGGTTAGTTATTGTATTGTAAAACATGTACTGTATATACTGTATATTTTAACGTAAATAATATTTTGTGGATATCTATCTATCTATCTATCTATCTATCTATCTATCTATCTATCTATCTATCTATCTATCTATCTATCTATCTATCTATCTATCTATCTATCTATCTATCTATCTATCTATCTATCTATCTATCTATCTATCTATCTATCTATCTATCTATCTATCTATCTATCTATCTATCTATCTATCTATCTATCTATCTATCTATCTATCTATCTATCTATCTATCTATCTATCTATCTATCTATCTATCTATCTATCTATCTATCTATCTATCTATCTATCTATATATATATATATATATATATATATATATATATATATATATATATATATATATATATATATATATATACTTTACATGAACAACCTTTCAGGGTAGGACAAATGTACTGTAATATTTCAGCATAGTCTATAAAGCCTCATATGGGCCCTCATATGGTTATTTTTTCCAGGGTAATTTTGATCCAGCAGCTGCTCAAGATGTTGAAAAGATGGAGAAATTTTTCCAGTTATCTCAAATGATGTTGAGAATTAAGGCTACTGAAGCTTCAATTGCAAGTGAGGAAATTGAACAAATGGCAGAAACAAATAATGGTATGGATACGGTATATATGTAGTTCCAGAAAATATTCGTAACCTTCTCTTGACCTTTAAGATTTCAAAGAGACATTTTCAGAACAGTATTAATCAAACTTTTTTTTTCAGAGCAAGTTGAACGACTGCAGTCTGAGATTCATCAGTTTCGCAAGCACACAGGTGGTGGAGAGCAGTCATTTATCAGAGAAATTCATGTTTTGGAAGATCGCAATCGAGACCTTGAGAAAGAGATAGGAAACAGTGAGAAACAGTTGATCGATGAACGACGCAATAATGATCAACTTTCTGGGAAAATTGAACAAATAGAAAGACAAAACAAAGAGTTGAAAAGAGAGGTAACTATGGAATTTATATAATATATAAGTTTAAAACATTATAACTTGATGGCTCAACAGACTGTGTTATCTTACTGTAACTGTACATCAACAGGTGGAGAGGTATAAAACAGATATTGCGGATTATCATCGCCAAATTGAACAGCATCGTGACAGTCTTATGAGCCAACATGGTGGAGATTCTGAGCTAAGAAGCAAGTTAGGTGAAAAGAACAGAGACCTGAATAGATACCTTGATGAAATAAGAGTAAGTATTTAATAATAAAAGGTCCACTATTTTATTTACTGTGTTTGAATATCTCTGTCTGTCTGTCTGTCTGTCTGTCTGTCTGTCTGTCTGTCTGTCTGTCTGTCTGTTAATGCTGTGCGGTTCCAGAATTTTCACCTCGGTTCCGGTCTTTTTGGGGTAAAAGAACCTCGATTCGGTGCCGGTTTCGGTACTTTTATAAAAAGAACAATTCAATAATTCAAAGCATTTGCTCAACAATGATAAAACTTCAAAATGAACA
>OZ036012.1:5610112-5640112 GCA_964035015.1 Corallium rubrum | reverse complement strand
CATGCAAATAGGTAGACAGCTACCATAATTGCGATTGAGGCGTTGATGCTTATATGAATATGTTATACATCTAGACAACGTCTTTGATTGTACCGCGAATAATTTTTTAAATTTTTCTACGCAATATCATGACTGGTTTGCTACGCGTGCTCTGGCAATGCATAATTTTATATTTTGACGTTAATCTGGCTTAAATACCTTGATACCTGGGCTGCGTTTGGAATTTATCGGTTAACGTTTGTGAAATTCACGTTGTCCAACTGACGCCCTGAGTTTGTTTGTTCTTAATGTCATTTGATTGTCCAACTTCACTTTAGTTGTTCTTACTTTTGTAGTTTTATCATCAACCAAGGCTGATCAGCTTCACGCCAATAACAAACGACTGAAGAATGAAATCGAGAAACACGAGCAAGATTCACAGAACGTGAAGACTGAATTAAAAAAGATAACGACTGAAAACAAAGAACTGAAAGCTGAGAATCATCAACTGGAGGTCGGGCTACGCGAAGTGTATGGCCAGTTACGAGACAATCCAATCTTACAGTCAGAGGTTGGTGAAGTTTTTCTTCGAGTACCTGCACTAGAGAAGCTGATTGCGATGTTTGAATGTCGAAGTGCGACGGGACAGTACGATGTTCACGTCGAGTTACGAGCAAACATTGATCAACTGGTCGGACGAAATGATGAACTGAGACATGAACTACAGAGAGCAAGAGATGAAGGCACTAACCTAGCATTGCAAGTGGACAAGAGAAATACTAAGGTAACAGGAAATATAGACATATCGTTAAAAATTCAGGAAAAGGTTATTTTGAAGGTATTTCTCGCGAAAGAAAAGGAGAGTTACTATTATCAACATTTGTACCCAACGGATGCTGGAGAAACAACAATAGAATTCAAGGTTCCTTAAAGGGTTATTGTCCAAACTGGGGAAACTTTGACTTTGATTTGGCTGAAGGAGGAAAAGCGGAAAGAAAATTAGGAGGAGAAAATTACCGACGCACAGCAGAGAACTAACAACTCTACTAAACTAAACTAAACTAACTTTATTTATTTATTTACACTGGATAGCTCTATCAGTTATAGCTAACTGTTCTCCCTAGAGGTCCAGTAAGGGCCATCCCTCATTGGCCCGGAGGAAACCTGCGATGTTTGGTAGAGTCAAACTGGAAGCACTCTTCTCACATGCGGCCAAGGTGAAATTTTAACCAGATAACTGCTGAGAGCAGGAATTGAACCCGTGTCGCAGAGGTGAAAGGCACGTGCGCTAACCACTGTGCCACCAACACCCCACATAGTTAACATGAACGTCATGAAGCTAATGTGGTCACCCCATTCGACCTGGCTTAACTTCAGCAGTGAGAGGCAGCTTGCTAGCAGCTTGTGTTGCTAGCCATGCTAACAATTCTTATTTTTCTTTCTAGATTGTTGAGCTGGAACAAGAAATAGAAGGTTATCGTGAAGCTGGAGATGGTGTTATTAAAATTCAACCACTTACTCTTCCAGAAGGAATGACACCATCATCGACTGAAGTCATTAGTTGTTTAAATGAATATCTTACCCAGACAATACAGGTAAGGAAGATGTTAAGAGAGCTGTGATTCAGAGTGATCGTGCTGTGTTGTGTTGTGTTGCGTTGCGTTGCGTTGCGTTGCGTTGCGTTGTGTTGTGTTGTGTTGTGTTGTGCTGTGTTGTGTTGTGTTGTGTTGTGTTGTGTTGTGTTGTGTTGTGTTGTGTTGTGTTGTGTTGTGTTGTGTTGTGTTGTGTTGTGTTGCGTTGCGTTGCGTTGCGTTGCGTTGCGTTGCGTTGCGTTGTGTTGTGTTGCTTTGTGTTGTACTTGGCTGTCTTGCGCTGTAACGTAACGTAACGTGATGTGATGTGATGTGATGTGATGTGATGTGATGTGATGTGATGTGATGTGATGTGATGTGATGTGATGTGATGTGATGTGATGTGATGTGATGTGATGTGATGTGATGTGGTGTGGTGTGGTGTGGTGTGATGTGATGTGATGTGATGTGGTGTGGTGTGGTGTGGTGTGATGTGGTGTGGTGTGGTGTGATGTGATGTGATGTGATGTGGTGTGATCTGTCCCTGTATTGTTGTCTGGTGAGTTATGTTGGTTATTGTGTGTTCTTTTTGAGTATGTTGTTCGGTAACATTCTACTCCTTACTTGCCTGGAATACAGTAAAAACCCGCTAACAAGAACCTACATTCTACCAAATCAGCCTGGGATAGGTTCTTATATTCTTATATAAATAAATTCTTCATTTCAGCCTGAGGTTCTTAATAGTGGTAGGATCTTGTCAGCGGGTTTTTACTGGATTCTACCTACAGTTGTTGCTGTTCACATCCTATTATTTCTTTTGCCATAGGAATGCTCACTGAAGGAAGCTATGCTTCAAAAAATGGAGAATGAACTTGATAACTTCAAGAGAAAATTCACCGTCATGATTCATCAAAAATGTCTTCTCTACTCGGAATATCTTAACGAGAAAACTGAGTGGGCAACTCAGTTGAAGAAAGACGAAGAAGAAAAAAACGAACTCAAACGATTGCGTGAGCAAGACGCTATACGGTTGCTCGAATTTGATCGCCTTGTCGAGAACCTGACGAAAGATCCCGACACTTTAAGGACACGCGTGGGCGAGCTCACGCGAAAGATTACGGTTTTGCGCGTGAACGAGAAGTCGCTAGCGCGAAGATACACGGCCATGCAAGAAGTGGAAGGTTCATTGAGAAGGGAAAACGAAAAGTTGAAAAGAGATATTGTGGACATGGAGGGATCGGTGGCTGCGAGGCTGGGATATCTTGAACGTTATAAAGAAATGGCTGCTTATAAAATGGCGATCTTACAACGGAGTCTGGATGAGAGTTCGCCAAGCAGTGAACTGGAAGCTGCTAACCGTGAGTTTAGTGAACTAACAGCGAAGTACAGAGACTTACTGCAACGAGAGAACACTTTGACTGAACGATCGACCAAGCTAGAAACTTTAGAATCTGACGTCACTGAACTACAGACCGAGCGAGAAGAAATACTGAAAGAGCTTGGGAGCGAGAAAGAACGTTGTCACACCCTTGAACAGACATTAGCTGATTTGATTGGTCAGAAGGGGGAGTCTGAGACGAGCGACGTTCGTGTGGGTGAGATGAGTAGTATATCACGGAAACTTGCGACTCTTGAGATCAAGGAATTGAATGAACGCCAACGAGCGAATCATGCAGCTAAGAGATATGAGCAACTAAGAGGGATGATACAGGATATCGAGGAAAGAAATGGTGAACTAGAACAAAGAGTGACAGAGGTAAGATGATTACTAAAATAAAATCAACACCTAACATCTCAGCTGTGATCCGTGGTCTGAACTGTGTCGTTGGCGGCTGCTTCGAGCGCCTTGATATGCCTCGACACGGCCACGTTGATCTGCGTCCTTTGCAATTCAGCCACTGGCTGCAAGTAAGGATGATTAGCCACCCAGTCCATACTTACCTTACTTACTTACTTGCAGTCCACAGTACCACCACGAGTTGGACCAAATAGCATCTAGTATTATATATACAGTTTTTCTAAATCCTTGATTGTAAGTGATCGGAAAGTTGCTGAGAATTCTCGACATTTGCGCTTTTAGTCGTATTTGCCGCTGTAATTGTCAGATTTTGAGCCCACAATGCTATATTATCTGTAGTTAATCTGGTGGTATCTTATCTGTAGAAAAAGGACTGGAATCTGTCGAGCTAGGTAAACCGAATAAAAGCGCGGGAAAGAAGCAACTGTCTTTGATTTGCGTTTTTAAACGGTTTTTTTGGTTCTAAGGGGGTGATTTTATTTTTTACATTTTCTACTAAAAATATATAATAAAACAGTTATTGAATTCGATATTTTTGATATCAAGAATTATTAATGTCTCAGACGTCATTTTCAGCCTCAGTCTTCGGCAGATAATAACTTCGACCTTGATAATCCTTGATATATAAAAAAATAATCGAATTATATAATTGTTTAAAATATGTTTAAAACACTGAATTGTTTGTGTAGTTAACCAAGCTTAATGTTGAAGCTCAGAGAATTGAACGAGATCTTCGCAGCGAACTGAATGGTGTTGTTTCAAAACAACTGAATGAAGCAAACCTGAAACGTATGCGAGCTTTAGAAGAGTCTGAGACCAAACTTAAGGTAGAAGTGATGAGATTAAAAGAAGTGGCTGAAGTAGCGTCGCACCAGGCCGAGGCTATCCAAGCACAACAAGAGTCACGTGATAAAGAATTGATGTCATTACGCAAACAGCTTTATGCTATTCAGATGGAGAACGACGACAAGACAATTATTGGTAAGATGGAATCTAGAACATGTGCCAATTAGAACAGTTAGACAACGAGCCCAAGTTGTCTTTGAGCTGATAGTGGCTATCGTTCAATTAGACAATGAAGACCAGTTGCATGTCTAATTATTTTAGTACTAGAAATACATGAATGCAACAACCCCTCGCCCACTTTTATTAAATGGTTTTTTGAAACACCCCCCACTCACCCACCCTGATTTAAAATAAGCACTCCTGATCTCAACCAATATAAAAACAAACAGATTTTAAAACAAATATATTATTTATTAATCCTCAAGATAATTATAGAATTTATGGATAGGATGACTAACTGATTTAATGAAAAGTCGAACAAATCAAAGCAAAACTGAGATCTAGGATTCAAAAGCGATTATTTTTAGCAAGCACTTAAATGGCTTATGGCTTCCCTGTGTGGCTATTTATACTGTATACCTGTTTTGCAAAGGCAGAATTAAAACAGCTCAAAATTACATTTATAATAGAGTCTGAGATAAAAACAATTCAGTAGAATTGGATCCCAGAAAGAAGTATTAAACAGACCACGTTTCAGTCGAAAATGTGGAAATACAGCAAAAAAAATCGCAAAAGCCCATGCAAAGCCAATGAATAACACAACATATTAAAGCTTATAAAGGAAGTGTTTTAAGTTAGCTTTAGTTAAGCTGACTTATGGTTTGGACGAGCAAAGGGAAAGCACGAAAACGTGAAGCTGTATATTGTTTAGGTTATCAAGACAACAAGAATCCTACCTTTGAACTTTAAAATGATTTGACCACTGAGTGACCAATGATAACCACTGCAATTCAGATCGAGTTTTGTTTACCATACGGCGTTTGGTTTCTTCAGGTTCTCTGGTTTCGCTTCAAGATATAATACACAGACTGTTTGTATCCTTTTCTTCGGTGTTCTCTTTTATTATTTAAGTAGAACAGGCTCCATTTCGTTAAACGAAAGCAAAATACTGACAGATTTAATATTTTTCTTCGTCGCTAGTCACCAGTGTCTAACTATTCTTACCGCGTGACACCGTACCAAACATATATATATATATAAATAAATAAATAAATAAATAAACTATTTCCCAGATTTCGTCTCCCTCGCTTTTTCTACACGCGTGTAAAATGGACTCCACGCGTGTCGAGATTAGCACCCTCACCGGGCTCCGGGCCTTCGGCCCGTCGCCCGGCTCGGGGATAAACCAAGTTTTGAGCATAGTCGGACAAACTATTATTTTAAAGAAACAAGCTGATACTTCATTATTTTACATTTCAAACTTGACTCGTTTACTACTACAGCCAATCAGAGTGCAGTTACAGTCAATCGAGATATGGTCTGGAAACTCGGCAAACTTCAAAGCGCCTATAATGAGCTGTGATTTTATGTTGAACCGTACCTTACACCGTGCACATTCTTTGTTTTAGGTTTATTAATATTTAAATAGCACGGTTGAGTGATTGAACTGAAACGTTGCTATTGGACAATTCGTTCATTATACTAAAATACAATGTGTTCAGTGACCGTGCACCGTGCACAAAAATGCATAAAGGCGAACAAAGATAGACCAAAGACTTTAGCTGAGTTTCCAGACCATATCTCGATTGACTATGGTGCAGCATTTGTAATAGTCCACTAGTTGGTTTATATTAATACCCTATATACCGTTATCCGACAAACAAAAGTTCTAATAGTCCACTTTGTAATGTTTTTAGGGAAACTTCATCATCATATAGTCGCACTTCAAGTAAGCGAAGGAATGGCTATTAAGAAACTAGAAACAGCACAATCGAAGGTAAGTTGATATAATGTTTTTTTATTTCAAAATCTGTATAACCATGCACTGATAATATGATCATGATAATTATTGACGTAATGATAATGACGATAATTATTCGTCAAGCTCAATTAATTACTGAGATTTCTGAGCCCCAGACAGGGTTGTTACACTACACCAAGCTCTCAAACGTACCACATGCACTACATGTATACGTACAACTTCTCATATGATAATTATTGATGATTAAATGTTTGATTGCGTTCATTAGGTTTACAAGCTCGATGCACATATACTTCGTCTTGAACAGAAGCTTGATGATAAAGATCAAGATTTATATCATGCGAAATTGGAAGCTCGAAACAAAGCTAAGTATCTAAAGCAGACCATTCAAGACTTACGACGACAGTTTAGTGGATCATTGCCTCTTTTAAAGCAAGAAAAGTATGCTGAAGGAATGAGAAATTTACACGAAAGTAAGATGAAGTTACAGCAAGATCTCGATAAGGTGGGCTAATTAGAAATTGTTTTAAACTATGTTTTGTTATTATTCATACTTTACCGTGTCCGTGTTTATGCAAGTACTGGTGCCAGTATTGGTGCTGGTGTTAATGGTATTGATGGTGATGGTTGTGCTGTTGTTGTTGGTATTGGTGCTGGTGTTGGTGGTGATGATGTTGATGTTGATGGTTGTGTTGTTGTTGGTGGTGGTGGTGTTGGTGTTGCTTTTTGGTATTGGTGTTTGTATTGGTGTTGGTGTTGTTATTGGTTGTGGCGTTGATGTTGATGGTTGTGTTGTTGTTGTTGTTGTTGTTGTTGTTGTTGTTGTTGGTATTGGTGTTTGTGTTGGTATTGGTGCTGGTGTTGATGGTATTGATGTTGATGGTTGTGCTGTTGTTGTTGTTGTTGTTGTTGGTGGTGGTGGTGGTGGTGGTGGTGGTGGTGGTGGTGGTGGTGGTATTTGGTGTTTGTATTGGTGTTGGTGTTGGTGTTGGTGTTGGCACTGATGTTGGTGTTGATGGTGGTGGTGTTTATGTTGGTGTTGGTGTAGGCGATGGTGCTAGTTTTGTTGATGACGGTGGTGTTACTGTTGGTGTTATTGTTATTGTTGGTGTTGTTGGTGTTGGTGTTGGCGTTGGTGTTGGTGTTAGTGTTGTTGTTATTGGCGTTGGTGTTGGTGTTGGCGTTGGCGTTGGCGTTGGCGTTGGTGTTGGCGTTGGCGGTGGTGGTGGTGGTGGTGGTGGTGGTGTTGGTGTTGGTGTTGGCGTTGGCGTTGGTGTTGGCGTTGGCGTTGGTGTTGGCGTTGGTGTTGGTGTTGGCGTTGGTGTTGGCGTTGGCGTTGGTGTTGGCGTTGGTGTTGGTGTTGGTGTTGGAGCTGGTGTTGGTGTTATTGTTATTGTTGGTGTTGGCGTTGTTGTTGTTGTTGGTGGTGGTGGTGGTGGTGGTGGTGGTGGCGTTGGTGTTGGCGTTGGCGTTGGTGTTGGCGTTGGTGGTGGTGGTGGTGGTGATGTTGGTGTGGTGGTGGCGTTGGTGTTGGTGTTGGCGTTGGTGTTGGCGTTGGTGTTGGCGTTGGTGGTGGTGGTGGCCTTGGTGTTGGTGTTGGCGTTGGTGTTGGCGTTGACTTTGGTGTTGGCGTTGGCGTTGGTGGTGGTGGTGGTGGTGATGTTGGTGTGGTGGTGGCGTTGGTGTTGGTGTTGGTGTTGGCGTTGGTGTTGGTGTTGGCGTTGGCGTTGGTGTTGGCATTGGTGTTGGTGTTGGTGTTATTGTTGGCGGTGGTGGTAGTGGTGCTGGTGTTAGCGTTGGCGTTGGTAGTGATGGTGGCGTTGGCGTTGATGTTGGTGGTGGTGTTGGTGTGGTGTTGGTGGTGGTGGTGGTGGCGTTGGTGTTGGTGTTGGTGTTGGCGTTGGTGTTGGTGTTATTGTTGGCGTTGGCGTTGGTGTTGGCGTTGGTGGTGGTGGTGTGGTGGTGGTGGTGGTGGTGGTTGTGGTGGTGGCGTTGGCGTTGGCGTTGGTGTTTTGTTGGTGTTGGCGTTGGTGGTGGTGGCGTTGGTGTTGGTGTTGTGTTGGTGTTGGCGTTGGTGTTGTGTTGGCGTTGGTGTTGGTGTTGGTGTTGGCGTTGGCGTTGATGTTGGCGGTGGTGGTGGTGTTGGTGTGGTGGTGGTGGTGGCGTTGGTGTTGGTGTTGGTGTTGGTGTTATTGTTGGTGTTGGTGTTATTGTTGGTGTTGGTGTTGGTGTTGGCGTTGACGTTGGTGTTGGCGTTGGTGGTGTGGTGGTGGTGGTGGTGGTGGTGGTGGCGTTGGCGTTGGCGTTGTGTTGGTGTTGGCTTTGGTGTTGGTGGTGGTGGCGTTGGTGTTGGTGTTGTGTTGGTGTTGGTGTTGGCGTTGGTGTTGTGTTTGCGTTGGTGTTGGTGTTGATGTTGGCGTTGGCGTTGGCGTTGGCGTTGGCGTTGGTGTTTATATTGGTGTTAGTGTTGGCGTTGGTGTTGATGGTGATTGTGGTGGTGTTTATGTTGGTGTTGATGTAGGCGATGGTGCTACTGTTGTTGATGACAGTGTTGTTGTTGGTGGTGGTGGTGGTGGTGGTCGTGGTCGTGGTGTTGATGGTGATGGTGATGGTGGTGGTGTTTATGCTGGTGTTGATGTAGGCGATGGTGCTAGTGTTGTTGATGACGATGTTGTTGTTGTTGCTGTTGTTGTTGGTGGTGGTGGTGGTGGTGGTGGTGGTGGTGTTGTTGATGTTGGTGTTGTTGGTGTTGTTGTTGTTGGTGGTGGTGGTGGTGTTGTAGATGTTGTATATATCACATACTGGTATAATAAAGACGTCTCTTCAATACGATATTTATTTTTATGTTTTAAGGCCAAGAATGAACGTGAGGAAGTCTCATCTGCACTTGCTGAACTAAAGTTAAAGCATAAAAACTTGGAAGAACTGCTGTGTACATTACGAGACGGCAAGGGAGCTGCAAAGGTCGTGGAATGGCATAAGAAGATGGAAGAGATAAGACTACAAGATCTCAAACTGAATCGTACTATAACAAAACTTCACGAGCAAATAAAGTTTCTTGAAAATCTAAATAAAACTCAAGAACATTCACTGGCGAGGCTGGAAGAAGAACACGTTGCCATTGCAAAGGTTAGTTTGAATGGATACTTCAAGTTATTTTACTATCTTAAAATAGACCTTATTCAAAAATGGCCGCCGAATTAAAATTCTTTTATATGCATATAAATTAGCCCTTATGAGCGTTTTTTCTGACTACTATATTAAAGTGACTATTTGAAAGAACTCTTCATATGACAAAGTAACAACTTTTCCAGTTTTTCGTTTCTACCCCTTGCTTCGCTCTTTGAAATAAGGCAGACTTAATGTTTGTTTCATAGGCATAGTCCTTATTCAAAAGTGGCCGCCGAATTAGAATTCTTTTATGTGGATATAAATTAGTCCTTATAACCTCGTTTTAAAGTAAAAATTCTTTTGAATTTACCACGTGAAAACGAGTTTCCTTCATGTCGAAATGACGTCATCAATATTTTCCTAAAAATAGAATGCGTCCTTATTGAAACACTGGCATAATTGCGTAATTCTGAGCATATTTCGTTAATATAATAGTCAGAAAAAACGCTTCCGTCATGTCGAAATGACGTCATCAATATTCTAAAAATAGAATGCGTTCTTTTTGAAACACTGGCATAATTGGGTAATTCTGAGCATATTTCGTTAATATAGTAGTCAGAATAAACGCTTCCTTCATGTCGAAATGACGTCATCAATATTTTTCTAAAAATAGAATACGTTCTTATTGAAACACTGGCATAATTGGGTAATTCTGAGCATATTTCGTTAATATAGTAGTCGGAAGAAACGCTTCCTTCATGTCGAAATGACGTCATCAATGTTTTTCTAAAAATAGAATGCGTTCTTATTGAAACACTGGCATAATTGGGTAATTCTGAGCATATTTCGTCAACGTAATTTTTAATCCAACGTTTCGACACTGCAATCTGGTGTCTTCATCACAGGTGATTGTTTTGAAAAAAAATCTCATATTTATATTGTCATAGAACCAATGACGTTATCTATCAACAATCCGACAGTATATATGGGATCTGTCTACTTGGGTCATGAATAGAAACTTCTTATGTTATGTTTAAAAAAAAACGCGCTACTATGGCAATTAATTGATCTTAATTTTTTTAAACTTTATTTATGTTTTTGTTGTTTGTTTGTTTGTTTGTTGCTCATTAGCATCATGAAGAACGTCAACTATTGTGGGAGCGACGAGAGGTGGAACTGGAACGTGCTTTAGCCAACATGGAGAAACAACAATCTGACTTGGCCCAGGCTGCGCTCAGGTTTGAAGAAGCTACAGGCTCAGTCCCAGATCCCAACTTGCCTATCGCAAACCAGCTTGAAGAAGCGATTAGAAAGATTAAAGAACACATTAAAATCATCCTTGGAAGTCGACAAGAAAATAAGAATTTGAGGAAACAAGTTACAGAATTCCAAGACGCCATTGAGCAGCTCGAAACAAAGAACACGCACAATGCGAAGACTATTAACGAACTTCGTCTTCGATTGCCAGTGAATGAACGAGTGGCGATTACGGAACAAGTGGAGAGTCTGGTGACTAGACCTCAGGACTATGAGACAAAGAAAGCGTTGAAAGTTGCGCAATCGACGATCTCAAGTTTACAACAAATGATAAGAAAGAAAGAAGAATCTATATTAAAGTACCAAGAACTACTGAAAGAAGCCAGGGATGATATGGACAATCAAACTCAGCAACACAAAGCCGAGATCAAACTTTTACAAGATCGTTTGCATTTGGAGGCTGATGAAGCCTTACGTAAGTTTAAAGCCATGCAATTGGACGCCGTGAACTCGACAACATCCACGAGGCTTGGGAACAAGGAGTTACGGAGGCTTTCTGAATTGGAGGAGATGGTTGGAGAACAAGACAATGCTTTGTCTGTGGCCGCGGATAAATTGAAGAGGTCTAGAGACGAGATTAGTCGACTGAAAGTCCAACAAGAAGACGAGGTTAAGGCCTTATGCAAGAAATACGAGGAGAAAGAGGCGAGTTTCTTGAAGCAAATCAAGGGGCTTAGGAACGAGTTAAACGCTCGTGAACAAAATATTTGTGAGATGACGAAAGGAAACGAAGTTCTTACGACAGAACTCGAGGCTGCTAAGGAAGCTAACGAACGTGCGCCGACACGTGCTATGAAGTCTTTGGTTGATCGATTACGTAATCAGTTAATGATTAAAGAGAAGGAACAGAAGACCTTAAGTAAAGCTTTAAGACAGCTGCGCGCTGACATGGTTACCGCTGCCGAGGAGAATTTGAAGGCTCATACTCAACAAGTTGGAGAGGACGTGAACGTGCAGCTGATGGTAGAGAGGGAGACTGGGGAGCTGCGTGGCCGTGTAGAGGGACTGCAAACGAGAATGGATAAACTAAAGGGGGAACTTAAGAGATATAAAGAGAAAGAAGAGAACATACAGGATGAGAATACTCAACTGAAGAAGGTAAGAAAAGCGTATTGCGTATTTATCCACAAAATTGGATAAGTTAAGATATGTTAGTATAAATTAGGCTAAGTGATAAAATATGTTGTTTTGTTCTAACAGGAATTAGCGAAGAAGAAGAGCGCTCTGTTACAGATGGCTGAGCTGAATGAAGAAAAAGATGGCGGTGACAGATTGAAAGAGAATAAAGAAGCTTTAAAGAACGAGAGAAAGAAACGATACGAGGCTGAACAACATTTGGAAGAGATGGAAAGAAAGTTACGAAGATTAACGGAGAAAAATAAACAGAAAGAAATGAAAGAACAAGAGGAAGAACAAGGAGATGAAGAACAGAATCGCGTAAGTGGTTTCTAAAATTATGAAGTATACGTAAATCGTTGTTGCTGTTGTTGTTGTTGTTGTTGTTGTTGTTGTTGTTGTTGTTGTTGTTGTTGTTGTTGTTGTTGTTGTTGTTGTTGTTGTTGTTATTGTTGTTCTTGCTGCTGTTGTCGTTGTCGGTGGTGGTGGTGGTGGTGGTGGTGGTGGTGGTGGTGGTGGTGATGGTGGTGGTGATGGTGGTGGTGATGGTGGTGGTTGCGTTCTGAGGGCGGCATATGCGCAAGAAAACAAGGTAGAGTTGCCCTTAACTTAATTTCTATATTTTGCTGTATCCTTTTATCTTCACCTGTATTCCTTATCTCTATTTTTATCTGTTGTAGGCTCAAAAAGTAAACGAAGAAGTAATGAAATGGGAAGAAGGAAAGAAATGGCAGCACAAAGTTGATGCACTACGAACGAGACTTGTGGGGAAGACCAAAGAACTTGAAAAGTCTGAGAAATCTTTGGCGTTATGTCGTGAAGCTTTGACGAGAGGCGATCGAGAGAAAACCAGTTTACAAAACAAGATGAAGGGGTAAAAATATTATCGCGTTTATTGTTGAAAGACACAACAACAATCAAATATACAAGATGGTGAAAGCGTTAGAGTGTTGAGCAGCTAGTGTTTTGGATAGAGCAAAGCAAAAATATATTCAATTGCCGAGCCTTTTTCCGAAACTTTTGTCAGTTTATTACCATTACTATTTTTGCTTTGCTAAAGTCAAGTTCACCTTCTTTTAACAACAGCCCATGCTTAGTAGATGTACTTTTTTATTACAGGTTTAAATTAATATTGTATTTTTCTGGTTAGGATACCTGCTGGAGTATCACGTCCACTTACTGATATGTCGACATTACATCGGGACGAAGTCTTACAAGATCTTAAACGTAGAATATTTGACATGGAGAATGAGGTAAAAATATTACTACTCTATTCTTGTCTTTATCCCCTCATTTCCTTCCCGTCTCGCTAAGGCGTTATCCTTCATTCTGGTAAGAAATATTATTGCCCAGCATACTGCTTTAAACAAAACCATAACACAAAATACTTTTGAAAAAATTTACTAACGTTACACGTAACATCATCAGAGTGATAAATATACATACATGAAGGTGACTTAAATAGCTTAACTAGTTACATAAATACAAAGTGATAAGGTGACAGACAAGGTGACAGAAAAGGTGATGTAAGACAAATGAATTGTCAAACTGGTGAAGAGACACCACAGCGTAAAGAAAAAAAATCTAAAAGAGTGCTAAGGAAAATGATCTAATGCTAGCGTTAAGAGAGGGTTTAAACTTAGAAATTAACAAGCTTTCTCGAAGAAGAACATCTAATTGGTTAGAACCTGACGATATAATTGAGAAGTCATCGAAAGAAACATCGTGTCCAGTTTTTATCTTGTGTGTCAGAATGCTGGACATGGCAGACACTGAAAGTGCTTTTCCGGTATAGGCCAAAATACCCATATGTTCCGATACCCTAGTGTGTAGAAGTCGGCATGTTTCGCCAACATACGATGCCTGGCAGCATCGGCACGTAAGTTTGTAAACGACACGGGATCGAAATCTAAGTTGCCGTCGGTCTTTGAAACGGAAAAAACTCGACAAGCGACAGACAGGTCGCAAGACAACGCGAAGTTGGATGTGAGGAAAGGCTGAAGCTAGTAATTTTTTGACTTGTTGACGAATTTGGAGTCCATGATCTCCTGTGTATTCATTATTTCTGTATTTCTCTTTCTCAAACTCATTAATAATTCAAAAAATAAATTAAACAATGGAAATCAGTCCGAGACGGAGTTTGGATATGTCCTCAAACACTTGCATAAATTAAGCCATCTCAATTTCTCTTAAAATTAAGAAGCTAGATTCGAAAGTTGTGTTTAATCTGATATCAAAACACCTCAAAGTTGGTTAAAAAACCTAGGCTTCGCCTTGGTCAGTTTTCAACACATCTCTGTATTTGATATCAGATCAAACACTCCTTGTCGTGTATGATATATTACGATATATTATCTATCTTGATAATAATACATTTTCTTATCTTACTTCTCAATATTTTCTTCTTCTTCTTCTTCTTCTTCTTCTTCTTCTTCTTCTTCTTCTTCTTCTTCTTCTTCTTCTTCTTCTTCTCTCTTCTTCTTCCTCTTCTTCTTCTTCTTCTTCTTCTTCTTCTTCTTCTTCTTCTTCTTCTTCTTCTTCTTCTTCTTCTTCTTCTTCTTCTTCTTCTTCTTCTTCTTCTTCTTCTTCTTCTTCTTCTTCTTCTTCTTCTTCTTCTTCTTCTTCTTCTTCTTCTTCTCTTCTTCTTCTTCTTCTTCTTCTTCTTCTTCTTCTTCTTCTTCTTCTTCTTCTTCTTCTTCTTCTTCTTCTTCTTCTTCTCTTCTTCTTCTTCTTCTTCTTCTTCTTCTTCTTCTTCTTCTTCTTCTTCTTCTTCTTCTTCTTCTTCTTCTTCTTCTTCTTCTTCTTATTCATTGCATCTTTAATCAATTTCATTTTTCCTGATTCATTATCTTGATATCCATTTTCTTACCTTACCTCTCAATATTTTCTTCATTCTTCTTACTCTTTCTTTTTAGAACCAAGAACTTCATCGACGTCTTGCTCTCGACCGTGATATTCGACAAAAGGTTAGTCAATGCAGGTCTATATGGTAGTGCACGTCTCCTTCATGCCGAAATGACGTCATTAGTAGCTTTCTAAAAATAGATTTCGCTCTAGTTGAAGCACCGGACTAATTAGGTCCTTCTGAGCATATTTCGTTAATATACCAGTCAGCTCAAACGTCTCCTTCATGCCGAAATGACGTCATCAGTAGTTTTCTAAAAATAGATTTCGCTCTAATTGAAACACCGGACTAATTAGGTCCTTCTGAGCATATTTCGTTAATATACCAGTCAGCTCAAACGTCTCCTTCATGCCGAAATGACGTCATCAGTAGTTTTCTAAAAATAGATTTCGCTCTAATTGAAACACCGGACTAATTAGGTCCTTCTGAGCATATTTCGTTAATATACCAGTCAGCTCAAACGTCTCCTTCATGCCGAAATGACGTCATCAGTAGTTTTCTAAAAATAGATTTCGCTCTAATTGAAACACCGGACTAATTAGGTCCTTCTGAGCATATTTCGTTAATATACCACTCAGCTCAAACGTCTCCTTCATGACGAAATGACGTCATCAGTAGTTTTCTAAAAATAAATTTCGCTCTAATTGAAACACCGGACTAATTAGGTCCTTCTGAGCATATTTCGTTAATATACCAGTCAGCTCAAACGTCTCCTTCATGGCCACATGACGTCATCGGTAGTTTTCTAAAAATAGATTTCGCTCTAATTGACACACCAGACTAATTAGGCCCTTCTGACCATATTTCGTTAATATACCAGTCAGCTCAAACGTCTCCTTCATGCCGAAATAACGTCATCAGTAGTTTTCTAAAAATAGATTTCGCTCTAATTGAACCACCCGACTAATTAGGCCCTTCTGAGCATTTTTCGTTAATATACTAGTCAGCTCAAACGTCTCCTTCATGGCCAAATCGCGTCATCAGTAATTTTCTAAAAATAGATTTCGCTCTAATTAACACACCCGACTAATTAGTCCCTTCTGAGCATTTTTCGTTAATATACTAGTCAGCTCAAACGTCTCCTTCATGGCCAAATCGTGTCATCAGTAATTTTCTGAAAATAGTTTTCGCTCTAATTAACGCACCCGACTAATTAGGCCCTTCTGAGCATTTTTTGTTAATATACTAGTCAGCTCAAACGTCTCCTTCATGGCCAAATCGCGTCATCAGTAATTTTCTAAAAATAGATTTCGCTCTAATTAACACACCCGACTAATTAGGCCCTTCTGAGCATTTTTCGTTAATATACTAGTCAGCTCAAACGTCTCCTTCATGGCCAAATCGCGTCATCAGTAATTTTCTAAAAATAGATTTCGCTCTAATTAACACACCAGACTAATTAGGCCCTTCTGAGCATTTTTCGTTAATATACTAGTCAGCTCAAACGTCTCCTTCATGGCCAAATCGCGTCATCAGTAATTTTCTGAAAATAGATTTCGCTCTAATTAACACACCCGACTAATTAGGCCCTTCTGAGCATTTTTTGTTAATATACTAGTCAGCTCAAACGTCTCCTTCATGGACAAATGACGTCATCAGTAGTTATCTAAAAATAGATTTCGCTCTAATTAACACACCCGACTAATTAGGCCCTTCTGAGCATTTTTCGTTAATATACTAGTCAGCTCAAACGTCTCCTTCATGGCCAAATCGCGTCATCAGTAATTTTCTAAAAATAGATTTCGCTCTAATTAACACACCCGACTAATTAGGCCCTTCTGAGCATTTTTCGTTAATATACTAGTCAGCTCAAACGTCTCCTTCATGGCCAAATCGCGTCATCAGTAATTTTCTAAAAATAGATTTCGCTCTAATTAAAACACCCGACTAATTAGGCCCTTCTGAGCATTTTTCGTTAATATACTAGTCAGCTCAAACGTCTCCTTCATGGCCAAATCGCGTCATCAGTAATTTTCTAAAAATAGATTTCGCTCTAATTAACACACCCGACTAATTAGGCCCTTCTGAGCATTTTTCGTTAATATACTAGTCAGCTCAAACGTCTCCTTCATGGCCAAATCGCGTCATCAGTAATTTTCTAAAAATAGATTTCGCTCTAATTAACACACCCGACTAATTAGGCCCTTCTGAGCATTTTTCGTTAATATACTAGTCAGCTCAAACGTCTCCTTCATGGCCAAATCGCGTCATCAGTAATTTTCTGAAAATAGATTTCGCTCTAATTAACACACCCGGCTAATTAGGCCCTTCTGAGCATTTTTCGTTAATATACTAGTCAGCTCAAACGTCTCCTTCATGGCCAAATCGCGTCATCAGTAATTTTCTAAAAATAGATTTCGCTCTAATTAACACACCCGACTAATTAGGCCCTTCTGAGCATTTTTCGTTAATATACTAGTCAGCTCAAACGTCTCCTTCATGGCCAAATGACGTCATCAGTAGTTTTCTAAAAATAGATTTCGCTCTAATTGACACACCGGACTAATTAGGCCCTTCTGAGCATATTTCGTTAATATACCAGTCAGCTCAAACGTCTCCTTCATGACGAAATGACGTCATCAGTAGTTTTCTAAAAATAGATTTCGCTCTAATTGAAACACCGGACTAATTAGGTCCTTCTGAGCATATTTCGTTAATATACCAGTCAGCTCAAACGTCTCCTTCATGACGAAATGACGTCATCAGTAGTTTTCTAAAAATAGATTTCGCTCTAATTGAAACACCGGACTAATTAGGCCCTTCTGAGCATATTTCGTTAATATACTAGTCAGCTCAAACGTCTCCTTCATGGCCAAATGACGTCATCAGTAGTTTTCTAAAAATAGATTTCGCTCTAATTGACACACCCGACTAATTAGGCCCTTCTGAGCATTTTTCGTTAATATACTAGTCAGCTCAAACGTCTCCTTCATGGCCAAATCGCGTCATCAGTAGTTTTCTAAAAATAGATTTCGCTCTAATTAACACACCCGACTAATTAGGCCCTTCTGAGCATTTTTCGTTAATATACTAGTCAGCTCAAACGTCTCCTTCATGGCCAAATCGCGTCATCAGTAATTTTCTAAAAATAGATTTCGCTCTAATTAACACACCCGACTAATTAGGCCCTTCTGAGCATTTTTCGTTAATATACTAGTCAGCTCAAACGTCTCCTTCATGGCCAAATCGCGTCATCAGTAATTTTCTAAAAATAGATTTCGCTCTAATTAACACACCCGACTAATTAGGCCCTTCTGAGCATTTTTCGTTAATATACTAGTCAGCTCAAACGTCTCCTTCATGGCCAAATCGCGTCATCAGTAATTTTCTAAAAATAGATTTCGCTCTAATTAACACACCCGACTAATTAGGCCCTTCTGAGCATTTTTCGTTAATATACTAGTCAGCTCAAACGTCTCCTTCATGGCCAAATCGCGTCATCAGTAATTTTCTAAAAATAGATTTCGCTCTAATTAACACACCCGACTAATTAGGCCCTTCTGAGCATTTTTCGTTAATATACTAGTCAGCTCAAACGTCTCCTTCATGGCCAAATCGCGTCATCAGTAATTTTCTAAAAATAGATTTCGCTCTAATTAACACACCCGACTAATTAGGCCCTTCTGAGCATTTTTCGTTAATATACTAGTCAGCTCAAACGTCTCCTTCATGGCCAAATCGCGTCATCAGTAATTTTCTAAAAATAGATTTCGCTCTAATTAACACACCCGACTAATTAGGCCCTTCTGAGCATTTTTCGTTAATATACTAGTCAGCTCAAACGTCTCCTTCATGGCCAAATCGCGTCATCAGTAATTTTCTAAAAATAGATTTCGCTCTAATTAACACACCCGACTAATTAGGCCCTTCTGAGCATTTTTCGTTAATATACTAGTCAGCTCAAACGTCTCCTTCATGGCCAAATCGCGTCATCAGTAATTTTCTAAAAATAGATTTCGCTCTAATTAACACACCCGACTAATTAGGCCCTTCTGAGCATTTTTCGTTAATATACTAGTCAGCTCAAACGTCTCCTTCATGGCCAAATCGCGTCATCAGTAATTTTCTAAAAATAGATTTCGCTCTAATTAACACACCCGACTAATTAGGCCCTTCTGAGCATTTTTCGTTAATATACTAGTCAGCTCAAACGTCTCCTTCATGGCCAAATCGCGTCATCAGTAATTTTCTAAAAATAGATTTCGCTCTAATTAACACACCCGACTAATTAGGCCCTTCTGAGCATTTTTCGTTAATATACTAGTCAGCTCAAACGTCTCCTTCATGGCCAAATCGCGTCATCAGTAATTTTCTAAAAATAGATTTCGCTCTAATTAACACACCCGACTAATTAGGCCCTTCTGAGCATTTTTCGTTAATATACTAGTCAGCTCAAACGTCTCCTTCATGGCCAAATCGCGTCATCAGTAATTTTCTAAAAATAGATTTCGCTCTAATTAACACACCCGACTAATTAGGCCCTTCTGAGCATTTTTCGTTAATATACTAGTCAGCTCAAACGTCTCCTTCATGGCCAAATCGCGTCATCAGTAATTTTCTAAAAATAGATTTCGCTCTAATTAACACACCCGACTAATTAGGCCCTTCTGAGCATTTTTCGTTAATATACTAGTCAGCTCAAACGTCTCCTTCATGGCCAAATCGCGTCATCAGTAATTTTCTAAAAATAGATTTCGCTCTAATTAACACACCCGACTAATTAGGCCCTTCTGAGCATTTTTCGTTAATATACTAGTCAGCTCAAACGTCTCCTTCATGGCCAAATCGCGTCATCAGTAATTTTCTAAAAATAGATTTCGCTCTAATTAACACACCCGACTAATTAGGCCCTTCTGAGCATTTTTCGTTAATATACTAGTCAGCTCAAACGTCTCCTTCATGGCCAAATCGCGTCATCAGTAATTTTCTAAAAATAGATTTCGCTCTAATTAACACACCCGACTAATTAGGCCCTTCTGAGCATTTTTCGTTAATATACTAGTCAGCTCAAACGTCTCCTTCATGGCCAAATCGCGTCATCAGTAATTTTCTAAAAATAGATTTCGCTCTAATTAACACACCCGACTAATTAGGCCCTTCTGAGCATTTTTCGTTAATATACTAGTCAGCTCAAACGTCTCCTTCATGGCCAAATCGCGTCATCAGTAATTTTCTAAAAATAGATTTCGCTCTAATTAACACACCCGACTAATTAGGCCCTTCTGAGCATTTTTCGTTAATATACTAGTCAGCTCAAACGTCTCCTTCATGGCCAAATCGCGTCATCAGTAATTTTCTAAAAATAGATTTCGCTCTAATTAACACACCCGACTAATTAGGCCCTTCTGAGCATTTTTCGTTAATATACTAGTCAGCTCAAACGTCTCCTTCATGGCCAAATCGCGTCATCAGTAATTTTCTAAAAATAGATTTCGCTCTAATTAACACACCCGACTAATTAGGCCCTTCTGAGCATTTTTCGTTAATATACTAGTCAGCTCAAACGTCTCCTTCATGGCCAAATCTCGTCATCAGTAATTTTCTGAAAATAGATTTCGCTCTAATTAACACACCCGACTAATTAGGCCCTTCTGAGCATTTTTCGTTAATATACTAGTCAGCTCAAACGTCTCCTTCATGGCCAAATCGCGTCATCAGTAATTTTCTAAAAATAGATTTCGCTCTAATTAACGCACCCGACTAATTAGGCCCTTCTGAGCATTTTTCGTTAATATACTAGTCAGCTCAAACGTCTCCTTCATGGCCAAATCTCGTCATCAGTAATTTTCTAAAAATAGATTTCGCTCTAATTAACACACCCGACTAATTAGGCCCTTCTGAGCATTTTTCGTTAATATACTAGTCAGCTCAAACGTCTCCTTCATGGCCAAATCGCGTCATCAGTAATTTTCTAAAAATAGATTTCGCTCTAATTAACACACCCGACTAATTAGGCCCTTCTGAGCAATTTTCGTTAATATACTAGTCATCTCAAACGTCTCCTTCATGGCCAAATCGCGTCATCAGTAATTTTCTAAAAATAGATTTCGCTCTAATTAACACACCCGACTAATTAGGCCCTTCTGAGCATTTTTCGTTAATATACTAGTCAGCTCAAACGTCTCCTTCATGGCCAAATCGCGTCATCAGTAATTTTCTAAAAATAGATTTCGCTCTAATTAACACACCCGACTAATTAGGCCCTTCTGAGCATTTTTCGTTAATATACTAGTCAGCTCAAACGTCTCCTTCATGGCCAAATCGCGTCATCAGTAATTTTCTAAAAATAGATTTCGCTCTAATTAACACACCCGACTAATTAGGCCCTTCTGAGCATTTTTCGTTAATATACTAGTCAGCTCAAACGTCTCCTTCATGGCCAAATCGCGTCATCAGTAATTTTCTAAAAATAGATTTCGCTCTAATTAACACACCCGACTAATTAGGCCCTTCTGAGCATTTTTCGTTAATATACTAGTCAGCTCAAACGTCTCCTTCATGGCCAAATCGCGTCATCAGTAATTTTCTAAAAATAGATTTCGCTCTAATTAACACACCCGACTAATTAGGCCCTTCTGAGCATTTTTCGTTAATATACTAGTCAGCTCAAACGTCTCCTTCATGGCCAAATCGCGTCATCAGTAATTTTCTAAAAATAGATTTCGCTCTAATTAACACACCCGACTAATTAGGCCCTTCTGAGCATTTTTCGTTAATATACTAGTCAGCTCAAACGTCTCCTTCATGGCCAAATCGCGTCATCAGTAATTTTCTAAAAATAGATTTCGCTCTAATTAACACACCCGACTAATTAGGCCCTTCTGAGCATTTTTCGTTAATATACTAGTCAGCTCAAACGTCTCCTTCATGGCCAAATCGCGTCATCAGTAATTTTCTAAAAATAGATTTCGCTCTAATTAACACACCCGACTAATTAGGCCCTTCTGAGCATTTTTCGTTAATATACTAGTCAGCTCAAACGTCTCCTTCATGGCCAAATCGCGTCATCAGTAATTTTCTAAAAATAGATTTCGCTCTAATTAACACACCCGACTAATTAGGCCCTTCTGAGCATTTTTCGTTAATATACTAGTCAGCTCAAACGTCTCCTTCATGGCCAAATCGCGTCATCAGTAATTTTCTAAAAATAGATTTCGCTCTAATTAACACACCCGACTAATTAGGCCCTTCTGAGCATTTTTCGTTAATATACTAGTCAGCTCAAACGTCTCCTTCATGGCCAAATCGCGTCATCAGTAATTTTCTAAAAATAGATTTCGCTCTAATTAACACACCCGACTAATTAGGCCCTTCTGAGCATTTTTCGTTAATATACTAGTCAGCTCAAACGTCTCCTTCAAACGTCTCCTTCATGGCCAAATCGCGTCATCAGTAATTTTCTAAAAATAGATTTCGCTCTAATTAACACACCCGACTAATTAGGCCCTTCTGAGCATTTTTCGTTAATATACTAGTCAGCTCAAACGTCTCCTTCATGGCCAAATCGCGTCATCAGTAATTTTCTAAAAATAGATTTCGCTCTAATTAACACACCCGACTAATTAGGCCCTTCTGAGCATTTTTCGTTAATATACTAGTCAGCTCAAACGTCTCCTTCATGGCCAAATCGCGTCATCAGTAATTTTCTAAAAATAGATTTCGCTCTAATTAACACACCCGACTAATTAGGCCCTTCTGAGCATTTTTCGTTAATATACTAGTCAGCTCAAACGTCTCCTTCATGGCCAAATCGCGTCATCAGTAATTTTCTAAAAATAGATTTCGCTCTAATTAAAACACCAGACTAATTAGGCCCTTCTGAGTATTTTTCGTTAATATACTGGTCAGCTCAAACGTCTCCTTCATGGCCAAATCGCGTCATCAGTAATTTTCTAAAAATAGATTTCGCTCTAATTAACACACCCGACTAATTAGGCCCTTCTGAGCATTTTTCGTTAATATACTAGTCAGCTCAAACGTCTCCTTCATGGCCAAATCGCGTCATCAGTAATTTTCTAAAAATAGATTTCGCTCTAATTAACACACCCGACTAATTAGGCCCTTCTGAGCATTTTTCGTTAATATACTAGTCAGCTCAAACGTCTCCTTCATGGCCAAATCGCGTCATCAGTAATTTTCTAAAAATAGATTTCGCTCTAATTAACACACCCGACTAATTAGGCCCTTCTGAGCATTTTTCGTTAATATACTAGTCAGCTCAAACGTCTCCTTCATGGCCAAATCGCGTCATCAGTAATTTTCTAAAAATAGATTTCGCTCTAATTAACACACCCGACTAATTAGGCCCTTCTGAGCATTTTTCGTTAATATACTAGTCAGCTCAAACGTCTCCTTCATGGCCAAATCGCGTCATCAGTAATTTTCTAAAAATAGATTTCGCTCTAATTAACACACCCGACTAATTAGGCCCTTCTGAGTATTTTTCGTTAATATACCGGTCAGGTGAAACGACTCCTTCATGGTGAAATGACGTCATCAGTAGATTTCCAAAAATAGATTTCGCTCTAATTAAAACACCAGACTAATTAGGCCCTTCTGAGTATTTTTCGTTAATATACTGGTCAGGTGAAACGACTCCTTCATGGTGAAATGACGTCATCGGTAATTTTCTAAAAATAGATTTCGCTCTAATTAAAACACCAGACTAATTAGGCCCTTCTGAGTATTTTTCGTTAATATACTAGTCAGGTGAAACGACTCCTTCATGGTGAAATGACGTCATCAGTAGTTATCTAAAAATAGATTTCGCTCTAATTAAAACACCAGACTAATTAGGCCCTTCTGAGTATTTTTCGTTAATATACTGGTCAGCTCAAACGTCTCCTTCATGGCCAAATGACGTCATCAGTAGTTTTCTAAAAATAGATTTCGCTCTAATTAAAACACCAGACTAATTAGGCCCTTCTGAGCATTTTTCGTTTATATACCGGTCAGGTGAAACGACTCCTTCATGGTGAAATAACGTCATCAGTAGATTTCCAAAAATAGATTTCGCTCTAATTAACACACCCGACTAATTAGGCCCTTCTGAGCATTTTTCGTTAATATACTAGTCAGCTCAAACGTCTCCTTCATGGCCAAATCGCGTCATCAGTAATTTTCTAAAAATAGATTTCGCTCTAATTAACACACCCGACTAATTAGGCCCTTCTGAGCATTTTTCGTTAATATACTAGTCAGCTCAAACGTCTCCTTCATGGCCAAATCGCGTCATCAGTAATTTTCTAAAAATAGATTTCGCTCTAATTAACACACCCGACTAATTAGGCCCTTCTGAGCATTTTTCGTTAATATACTAGTCAGCTCAAACGTCTCCTTCATGGCCAAATCGCGTCATCAGTAATTTTCTAAAAATAGATTTCGCTCTAATTAACACACCCGACTAATTAGGCCCTTCTGAGCATTTTTCGTTAATATACTAGTCAGCTCAAACGTCTCCTTCATGGCCAAATCGCGTCATCAGTAATTTTCTAAAAATAGATTTCGCTCTAATTAACACACCCGACTAATTAGGCCCTTCTGAGCATTTTTCGTTAATATACTAGTCAGCTCAAACGTCTCCTTCATGGCCAAATCGCGTCATCAGTAATTTTCTAAAAATAGATTTCGCTCTAATTAACACACCCGACTAATTAGGCCCTTCTGAGCATTTTTCGTTAATATACTGGTCAGGTGAAACGACTCCTTCATGGTGAAATGACGTCATCAGCAGTTTTCCAAAAATAGATTTCGCTCTAATTAACACACCCGACTAATTAGGCCCTTCTGAGCATTTTTCGTTAATATACTAGTCAGCTCAAACGTCTCCTTCATGGCCAAATCGCGTCATCAGTAATTTTCTAAAAATAGATTTCGCTCTAATTAACACACCCGACTAATTAGGCCCTTCTGAGCATTTTTCGTTAATATACTAGTCAGCTCAAACGTCTCCTTCATGGCCAAATCGCGTCATCAGTAATTTTCTAAAAATAGATTTCGCTCTAATTAACACACCCGACTAATTAGGCCCTTCTGAGCATTTTTCGTTAATATACTAGTCAGCTCAAACGTCTCCTTCATGGCCAAATCGCGTCATCAGTAATTTTCTAAAAATAGATTTCGCTCTAATTAACACACCCGACTAATTAGGCCCTTCTGAGCATTTTTCGTTAATATACTAGTCAGCTCAAACGTCTCCTTCATGGCCAAATCGCGTCATCAGTAATTTTCTAAAAATAGATTTCGCTCTAATTAACACACCCGACTAATTAGGCCCTTCTGAGCATTTTTCGTTAATATACTAGTCAGCTCAAACGTCTCCTTCATGGCCAAATCGCGTCATCAGTAATTTTCTAAAAATAGATTTCGCTCTAATTAACACACCCGACTAATTAGGCCCTTCTGAGCATTTTTCGTTAATATACTAGTCAGCTCAAACGTCTCCTTCATGGCCAAATCGCGTCATCAGTAATTTTCTAAAAATAGATTTCGCTCTAATTAACACACCCGACTAATTAGGCCCTTCTGAGCATTTTTCGTTAATATACTAGTCAGCTCAAACGTCTCCTTCATGGCCAAATCGCGTCATCAGTAATTTTCTAAAAATAGATTTCGCTCTAATTAACACACCCGACTAATTAGGCCCTTCTGAGCATTTTTCGTTAATATACTAGTCAGCTCAAACGTCTCCTTCATGGCCAAATCGCGTCATCAGTAATTTTCTAAAAATAGATTTCGCTCTAATTAACACACCCGACTAATTAGGCCCTTCTGAGCATTTTTCGTTAATATACTAGTCAGCTCAAACGTCTCCTTCATGGCCAAATCGCGTCATCAGTAATTTTCTAAAAATAGATTTCGCTCTAATTAACACACCCGACTAATTAGGCCCTTCTGAGCATTTTTCGTTAATATACTAGTCAGCTCAAACGTCTCCTTCATGGCCAAATCGCGTCATCAGTAATTTTCTAAAAATAGATTTCGCTCTAATTAACACACCCGACTAATTAGGCCCTTCTGAGTATTTTTCGTTAATAAACTGGTCAGGTGAAACGACTCCTTCATGGTGAAATGACGTCATCAGTAATTTTCTAAAAATAGATTTCGCTCTAATTAACACACCCGACTAATTAGGCCCTTCTGAGCATTTTTCGTTAATATACTAGTCAGCTCAAACGTCTCCTTCATGGCCAAATCGCGTCATCAGTAATTTTCTAAAAATAGATTTCGCTCTAATTAACACACCCGACTAATTAGGCCCTTCTGAGCATTTTTCGTTAATATACTAGTCAGCTCAAACGTCTCCTTCATGGCCAAATCGCGTCATCAGTAATTTTCTAAAAATAGATTTCGCTCTAATTAACACACCCGACTAATTAGGCCCTTCTGAGCATTTTTCGTTAATATACTAGTCAGCTCAAACGTCTCCTTCATGGCCAAATCGCGTCATCAGTAATTTTCTAAAAATAGATTTCGCTCTAATTAACACACCCGACTAATTAGGCCCTTCTGAGCATTTTTCGTTAATATACTAGTCAGCTCAAACGTCTCCTTCATGGCCAAATCGCGTCATCAGTAATTTTCTAAAAATAGATTTCGCTCTAATTAACACACCCGACTAATTAGGCCCTTCTGAGCATTTTTCGTTAATATACTAGTCAGCTCAAACGTCTCCTTCATGGCCAAATCGCGTCATCAGTAATTTTCTAAAAATAGATTTCGCTCTAATTAACACACCCGACTAATTAGGCCCTTCTGAGCATTTTTCGTTAATATACTAGTCAGCTCAAACGTCTCCTTCATGGCCAAATCGCGTCATCAGTAATTTTCTAAAAATAGATTTCGCTCTAATTAACACACCCGACTAATTAGGCCCTTCTGAGCATTTTTCGTTAATATACTAGTCAGCTCAAACGTCTCCTTCATGGCCAAATCGCGTCATCAGTAATTTTCTAAAAATAGATTTCGCTCTAATTAACACACCCGACTAATTAGGCCCTTCTGAGCATTTTTCGTTAATATACTAGTCAGCTCAAACGTCTCCTTCATGGCCAAATCGCGTCATCAGTAATTTTCTAAAATAGATTTCGCTCTAATTAACACACCCGACTAATTAGGCCCTTCTGAGCATTTTTCGTTAATATACTAGTCAGCTCAAACGTCTCCTTCATGGCCAAATCGCGTCATCAGTAATTTTCTAAAAATAGATTTCGCTCTAATTAACACACCCGACTAATTAGGCCCTTCTGAGCATTTTTCGTTAATATACTAGTCAGCTCAAACGTCTCCTTCATGGCCAAATCGCGTCATCAGTAATTTTCTAAAAATAGATTTCGCTCTAATTAACACACCCGACTAATTAGGCCCTTCTGAGCATTTTTCGTTAATATACTAGTCAGCTCAAACGTCTCCTTCATGGCCAAATCGCGTCATCAGTAATTTTCTAAAAATAGATTTCGCTCTAATTAACACACCCGACTAATTAGGCCCTTCTGAGCATTTTTCGTTAATATACTAGTCAGCTCAAACGTCTCCTTCATGGCCAAATCGCGTCATCAGTAATTTTCTAAAAATAGATTTCGCTCTAATTAACACACCCGACTAATTAGGCCCTTCTGAGCATTTTTCGTTAATATACTAGTCAGCTCAAACGTCTCCTTCATGGCCAAATCGCGTCATCAGTAATTTTCTAAAAATAGATTTCGCTCTAATTAACACACCCGACTAATTAGGCCCTTCTGAGCATTTTTCGTTAATATACTAGTCAGCTCAAACGTCTCCTTCATGGCCAAATCGCGTCATCAGTAATTTTCTAAAAATAGATTTCGCTCTAATTAACACACCCGACTAATTAGGCCCTGCTGAGCATTTTTCGTTAATATACTAGTCAGCTCAAACGTCTCCTTCATGGCCAAATCGCGTCATCAGTAATTTTCTAAAAATAGATTTCGCTCTAATTAACACACCCGACTAATTAGGCCCTTCTGAGCATTTTTCGTTAATATACTAGTCAGCTCAAACGTCTCCTTCATGGCCAAATCGCGTCATCAGTAATTTTCTGAAAATAGATTTCGCTCTAATTAACACACCCGACTAATTAGGCCCTTCTGAGCATTTTTCGTTAATATACTGGTCAGGTGAAACAACTCCTAAATGGTGAAATGACGTCATCGGTTATTTTCTAAAAATAGATTTCGCTCTAATTAAAACACCAGACTAATTAGGCCCTTCTGAGTATTTTTCGTTAATATACTGGTCAGGTGAAACGACTCCTTCATGGTGAAATGACGTCGCCAGTAATTTTCTAAAAATAGATTTCGCTCTAATTAACACACCCGACTAATTAGGCCCTTCTGAGCATTTTTCGTTAATATACTAGTCAGCTCAAACGTCTCCTTCATGGCCTAAATCGCGTCATCAGTAATTTTCTAAAAATAGATTTCGCTCTAATTAACACACCCGACTAATTAGGCCCTTCTGAGTATTTTTCGTTAATATACTGGTCAGGTGAAACGACTCCTTCATGGTGAAATGACGTCATCGGTAATTTTCCAAAAATAGATTTCGCTCTAATTAAAACACCAGACTAATTAGGCCCTTCTGAGTATTTTTCGTTAATATACTAGTCAGCTCAAACGTCTCCTTCATGGCCAAATCGCGTCATCAGTAATTTTCTAAAAATAGATTTCGCTCTAATTAACACACCCGACTAATTAGGCCCTTCTGAGCATTTTTCGTTAATATACTAGTCAGCTCAAACGTCTCCTTCATGGCCAAATCGCGTCATCGGTAATTTTCTAAAAATAGATTTCGCTCTAATTAAAACACCAGACTAATTAGGCCCTTCTGAGTATTTTCGTTAATATACTAGTCAGCTCAAACGTCTCCTTCATGGCCAAATCGCGTCATCAGTAATTTTCTAAAAATAGATTTCGCTCTAATTAACACACCCGACTAATTAGGCCCTTCTGAGCATTTTTCGTTAATATACTAGTCAGCTCAAACGTCTCCTTCATGGCCAAATCGCGTCATCAGTAATTTTCTAAAAATAGATTTCGCTCTAATTAACACACCCGACTAATTAGGCCCTTCTGAGCATTTTTCGTTAATATACTAGTCAGCTCAAACGTCTCCTTCATGGCCAAATCTCGTCATCAGTAATTTTCTAAAAATAGATTTCGCTCTAATTAACACACCCGACTAATTAGGCCCTTCTGAGCATTTTTCGTTAATATACTAGTCAGCTCAAACGTCTCCTTCATGGCCAAATCGCGTCATCAGTAATTTTCTAAAAATAGATTTCGCTCTAATTAACACACCAGACTAATTAGGCCCTTCTGAGCATTTTTCGTTAATATACTAGTCAGCTCAAACGTCTCCTTCATGGCCAAATCGCGTCATCAGTAATTTTCTAAAAATAGATTTCGCTCTAATTAACACACCAGACTAATTAGGCCCTTCTGAGCATTTTTCGTTAATATACTGGTCAGGTGAAACGACTCCTTCATGGTGAAATGACGTCATCAGTAATTTTCTAAAAATAGATTTCGCTCTAATTAACACACCCGACTAATTAGGCCCTTCTGAGCATTTTTCGTTAATATACTAGTCAGCTCAAACGTCTCCTTCATGGCCAAATCGCGTCATCAGTAATTTTCTAAAATAGATTTCGCTCTAATTAACACACCACGACTAATTAGGCCCTTCTGAGCATTTTTCGTTAATATACTAGTCAGCTCAAACGTCTCCTTCATGGCCAAATCGCGTCATCAGTAATTTTCTAAAAATAGATTTCGCTCTAATTAACACACCCGACTAATTAGGCCCTTCTGAGCATTTTTCGTTAATATACTAGTCAGCTCAAACGTCTCCTTCATGGCCAAATCGCGTCATCAGTAATTTTCTAAAAATAGATTTCGCTCTAATTAACACACCCGACTAATTCGGCCCTTCTGAGCATTTTTTCGTTAATATACTAGTCAGCTCAAACGTCTCTTCATGGCCAAATCGCGTCATCAGTAATTTTCTAAAAATAGATTTCGCTCTAATTAACACACCCGACTAATTAGGCCCTTCTGAGCATTTTTCGTTAATATACTAGTCAGCTCAAACGTCTCCTTCATGGCCAAATCGCGTCATCAGTAATTTTCTAAAAATAGATTTCGCTCTAATTAACACACCCGACTAATTAGGCCCTTCTGAGCATTTTTCGTTAATATACTAGTCAGCTCAAACGTCTCCTTCATGGCCAAATCGCGTCATCAGTAATTTTCTAAAAATAGATTTCGCTCTAATTAACACACCCGACTAATTAGGCCCTTCTGAGCATTTTTCGTTAATATACTAGTCAGCTCAAACGTCTCCTTCGTGGCCAAATCGCGTCATCAGTAATTTTCTAAAAATAGATTTCGCTCTAATTAACACACCCGACTAATTA
>OZ036012.1:5564070-5609912 GCA_964035015.1 Corallium rubrum | reverse complement strand
ATTTTTCGTTAATATACTGGTCAGGTGAAACGATTCCTTCATGGTGAAATGACGTCATCGGTAATTTTCTAAAGATAGATTTCGCTCTAATTAAAACACCAGACTAATTAGGCCCTTCTGAGTAATTTTTGTTAATATACTGGTCAGGTGAAACGACTCCTTCATGGTGAAATGACGTCCTCGGTAAATTTCTAAAAATAGATTTCGCTCTAATTGAAACACCAGACTAATTAGGCCCTTCTGAGTATTTTTCGTTAATATACTGTTCAGGTGAAACGACTCCTTCATGGTGAAATGACGTCATCGGTAATTTTCTAAAAATAGATTTCGCTCTAATTAAAACACCAGACTAATTAGGCCCTTCTGAGTATTTTTCGTTAATATACTGGTCAGGTGAAACGACTCCTTCATGGTGAAATGACGTCATCGGTAATTTTCTAAAAATAGATTTCGCTCTAATTAAAACACCAGACTAATTAGGCCCTTCTGAGTATTTTTCGTTAATATACTGGTCAGGTGAAACGATTCCTTCATGGTGAAATGACGTCATCGGTAATTTTCTAAAGATAGATTTCGCTCTAATTAAAACACCAGACTAATTAGGCCCTTCTGAGTAATTTTCGTTAATATACTGGTCAGGTGAAACGACTCCTTCATGGTGAAATGACGTCCTCGGTAAATTTCTAAAAATATATTTCGCTCTAATTGAAACACCAGACTAATTAGGCCCTTCTGAGTATTTTTCGTTAATATACTGTTCAGGTGAAACGACTCCTTCATGGTGAAATGACGTCATCGGTAATGTTCTAAAAATAAATTTCGCCTCTAATTAAAACACCAGACTAATTAGGCCCTTCTGAGTATTTTTTGTTAATATACTGGTCAGATGAAACGACTCCTTCATGGTGAAATGACGTCATCGGTAATTTTCTAAAGATAGTTTTCGCTCTAATTAAAACACCAGACTAATTAGGCCCTTCTGAGTATTTTTCGTTAATATACTGGTCAGGTGAAACGACTCCTTCATGGTGAAATGACGTCATCGGTAATTTTCTAAAAATAGATTTCGCTCTAATTAAAACACCAGACTAATTAGGCCCTTCTGAGTATTTTTCGTTAATATACTGGTCAGGTGAAACGACTCCTTCATGGTGAAATGACGTCATCTGTAATTTTCTAAAAATAGATTTCGCTCTAATTAAAACACCAGACTAATTAGGCCCTTCTGAGTATTTTTCGTTAATATACTGGTCAGGTGAAACGACTCCTTCATGGTGAAATGACGTCATCGGTAATTTTCTAAAAATAGATTTCGCTCTAATTAAAACATCAGACTAATTAGGTATTTTTCTAAAAATAGATTTCGCTCTAATTAAAACATCAGACTAATTAGGCCCTTCTGAGTAGTTTTCGTTAATATACTGGTCAGGTGAAACGACTCCTTCATGGTGAAATGACGTCATCGGTAATTTTCTAAAGATAGTTTTCGCTCTAATTAAAACACCAGACTAATTAGGCCCTTCTGAGTATTTTTCGTTAATATACTGGTCAGGTGAAACGACTCCTTCATGGTGAAATGACGTCATCGGTAATTTTCTAAAAATAGATTTCGCTCTAATTAAAACATGAGACTAATTAGGCCCTTCTGAGTAGTTTTCGTTAATATACTGGTCAGGTGAAACGACTCCTTCATGGTGAAATGACGTCATCGGTAATTTTCTAAAAATAGATTTCGCTCTAATTAAAACACCAGACTAATTAGGCCCTTCTGAGTATTTTTCGTTAATATACTGGTCAGGTGAAACGACTCCTTCATGGTGAAATGACGTCATCGGTAATTTTCTAAAAATAGATTTCGCTCTAATTAAAACACCAGACTAATTAGGCCCTTCTGAGTAATTTTCGTTAATATACTGGTCAGGTGAAACGACTCCTTCATGGTGAAATGACGTCATCGGTAATTTTCTAAAAATAGATTTCGCTCTAATTAAAACACCAGACTAATTAGGCCCTTCTGAGTATTTTTCTTTAAGATACTGGTCAGGTGAAACGACTCCTTTATGATGAAATGACGTCATCGGTAATTTTCTTAAGATAGATTTCGCTCTAATTAGAACACCAGACTAATTAGGCCCTTCTGAGTATTTTTCATTAATATACTGGTCAGGTGAAACGACTCCTTCATGGTGAAATGACGTCACCGGTAATTTTCTAAAAATAGATTTCGCTCTAATTAAAACACCAGACTAATTAGGCCCTTCTGAGTAGTTTTCGTTAATATACTGGTCAGGTGAAACGACTCCTTCATGGTGAAATGACGTCATCGGTAATTTTCTAAAAATAGATTTCGCTCTAATTAAAACACCAGACTAATTAGGCCCTTCTGAGTATTTTTCGTTAAGATACTGGTCAGGTGAAACGACTCCTTCATGGTGAAATGACGTCATCGGTAATTTTCTAATAATAGATTTCGCTCTAATTAAAACACCAGACTAATTAGGCCCTTCTGAGTATTTTTCGTTAATATACTGGTCAGGTGGAACGACTCCTTCATGGTGAAATGACTTCATCGGTAATTTTCTGAAAATAGATTTCGCTCTAATTAAAACACCAGACTAATTAGGCCCTTCTGAGTATTTTTCGTTAATATACTGGTCAGGTGAAACGACTCCTTCATGGAGAAATGACGGCATCGGTAATTTTCTTAAGAGAGATTTCGCTCTAATTAGAACACCAGACTAATTAGGCCCTTCTGAGTATTTTTCGTTAATATACTGGTCAGGTGAAACGACTCCTTCATGGTGAAATGACGTCATCGGTAATTTTCTTAAGATAGATTTCGCTCTAATTAGAACACCAGACTAATTAGGCCCTTCTGAGTATTTTTCATTAATATACTGGTCAGGTGAAACGACTCCTTCATGGTGAAATGACGTCATCGGTAATTTTCTAAAAATAGATTTCGCTCTAATTAAAACACCAGACTAATTAGGCCCTTCTGAGTAGTTTTCGTTAATATACTGGTCAGGTGAAACGACTCCTTCATGGTGAAATGACGTCATCGGTAATTTTCTAAAAATAAATTTCGCTCTAAATAAAACACCAGACTAATTAGGCCCTTCTGAGTATTTTTCGTTAATATACTGGTCAGGTGAAACGAATCCTTCATGGTGAAATGACGTCATCGGTAATTTTCTAAAAATAGATTTCCCTCTAATTAAAACACCAGATTAATTAGGCCCTTCTGAGTATTTTTCGTTAATATACTGGTCAGGTGAAACGACTCCTTCATGGTGAAATGACTTCATCGGTAATTTTCTAAAAATAGATTTCGCTCTAATTAAAACACCAGACTAATTAGGCCCTTCTGAGTATTTTTCGTTAATATACTGGTCAGGTGAAACGACTCCTTCATGGTGAAATGACGTCATCGGTAATTTTCTAAAAATAGATTTCGCTCTAATTAAAACACCAGACTAATTAGGCCCTTCTGAGTAATTTTCGTTAATATACTGGTCAGGTGAAACGACTCCTTCATGGTGAAATGACGTCATCGGTAATTTTCTAAAAATAGATTTCGCTCTAATTGAAACACCAGACTAATTAGGCCCTTCTGAGTATTTTTCGTTAATATACTGTTCAGGTGAAACGACTCCTTCATGGTGAAATGACGTCATCGGTAATTTTCTAAGAATAAATTTCGCCTCTAATTAAAACACCAGACTAATTAGGCCCTTCTGAGTATTTTTTGTTAATATACTGGTCAGATGAAACGACTCCTTCATGGTGAAATGACGTCATCGGTAATTTTCTAAAAATAGATTTCGCTCTAATTAAAACGCCAGACTAATTAGGCCCTTCTGAGTATTTTTCGTTAATATACTGGTCAGGTGAAACGACTCCTTCATGGTGAAATGACGTCATCGGAAATTTTCTAAAGATAGATTTCGCTCTAATTGAAACACCAGACTAATTAGGCCCTTCTGAATATTTTTCGTTAATATACTGGTCAGGTGAAACGACTCCTTCATGGTGAAATGACGTCATCGGTAATTTTCTAAAAATAGATTTCGCTCTAATTAAAACACCAGACTAATTAGGCCCTTCTGAGTATTTTTCGTTAATATACTGGTCAGGTGAAACGACTCCTTCATGGTGAAATGACGTCATCTGTAATTTTCTAAAAATAGATTTCGCTCTAATTAAAACACCAGACTAATTAGGCCCTTCTGAGTATTTTTCGTTAATATACTGGTCAGGTGAAACGACTCCTTCATGGTGAAATGACGTCATCGGTAATTTTCTAAAAATAGATTTCGCTCTAATTAAAACATCAGACTAATTAGGCCCTTCTGAGTAGTTTTCGTTAATATACTGGTCAGGTGAAACGACTCCTTCATGGTGAAATGACGTCATCGGTAATTTTCTAAAAATAGATTTCGCTCTAATTAAAACACCAGACTAATTAGGCCCTTCTGAGTAGTTTTCGTTAATATACTGGTCAGGTGAAACGACTCCTTCATGGTGAAATGACGTCATCGGTAATTTTCTAAAAATAAATTTCGCTCTAAATAAAACACCAGACTAATTAGGCCCTTCTGAGTATTTTTCGTTAATATACTGGTCAGGTGAAACGAATCCTTCATGGTGAAATGACGTCATCGGTAATTTTCTAAAAATAGATTTCCCTCTAATTAAAACACCAGATTAATTAGGCCCTTCTGAGTATTTTTCGTTAATATACTGGTCAGGTGAAACGACTCCTTCATGGTGAAATGACTTCATCGGTAATTTTCTAAAAATAGATTTCGCTCTAATTAAAACACCAGACTAATTAGGCCCTTCTGAGTATTTTTCGTTAATATACTGGTCAGGTGAAACGACTCCTTCATGGTGAAATGACGTCATCGGTAATTTTCTAAAAATAGATTTCGCTCTAATTAAAACACCAGACTAATTAGGCCCTTCTGAGTAATTTTCGTTAATATACTGGTCAGGTGAAACGACTCCTTCATGGTGAAATGACGTCATCGGTAATTTTCTAAAAATAGATTTCGCTCTAATTGAAACACCGGACTAAATAGGCCCTTCTGAGTATTTTTCGTTAATATACTGTTCAGGTGAAACGACTCCTTCATGGTGAAATGACGTCATCGGTAATTTTCTAAGAATAAATTTCGCCTCTAATTAAAACACCAGACTAATTAGGCCCTTCTGAGTATTTTTTGTTAATATACTGGTCAGATGAAACGACTCCTTCATGGTGAAATGACGTCATCGGTAATTTTCTAAAAATAGATTTCGCTCTAATTAAAACGCCAGACTAATTAGGCCCTTCTGAGTATTTTTCGTTAATATACTGGTCAGGTGAAACGACTCCTTTATGGTGAAATGACGTCATCGGAAATTTTCTAAAGATAGATTTCGCTCTAATTGAAACACCAGACTAATTAGGCCCTTCTGAATATTTTTCGTTAATATTCTGGTCAGGTGAAACGACTCCTTCATGGTGAAATGACGTCATCGGTAATTTTCTAAAAATAGATTTCGCTCTAATTAAAACAACAGACTAATTAGGCCCTTCTGAGTATTTTTCGTTAATATACTGGTCAGGTGAAACGACTCCTTCATGGTGAAATGACGTCATCTGTAATTTTCTAAAAATAGATTTCGCTCTAATTAAAACACCAGACTAATTAGGCCCTTCTGAGTATTTTTCGTTAATATACTGGTCAGGTGAAACGTCTCCTTCATGGTGAAATGACGTCATCGGTAATTTTCTAAAAATAGATTTCGCTCTAATTTAAACATCAGACTAATTAGGCCCTTCTGAGTAGTTTTCGTTAATATACTGGTCAGGTGAAACGACTCCTTCATGGTGAAATGACGTCATCGGTAATTTTCTAAAAATAGATTTCGCTCTAATTAAAACACCAGACTAATTAGGCCCTTCTGAGTATTTTTCGTTAATATACTGGTCAGGTGAAACGACTCCTTCATGGTGAAATGACTTCATCGGTAATTTTCTAAAAATAGATTTCGCTCTAATTAAAACACCAGACTAATTAGGCCCTTCTGAGTATTTTTCGTTAATATACTGGTCAGGTGAAACGACTTCTTCATGGTGAAATGACGTCATCGGTAATTTTCTTAAGATAGATTTCGCTCTAATTAGAACACCAGACTAATTAGGCCCTTCTGAGTATTTTTCATTAATATACTGGTCAGGTGAAACGACTCCTTCATGGTGAAATGACGTCACCGGTAATTTTCTAAAAATAGATTTCGCTGTAATTAAAACACCAGACTAATTAGGCCCTTCTGAGTAGTTTTCGTTAATATACTGGTCAGGTGAAACGACTCCTTCATGGTGAAATGACGTCATCGGTAATTTTCTAAAAATAGATTTCGCTCTAATTAAAACATCAGACTAATTAGGCCCTTCTGAGTATTTTTCGTTAAGATACTGGTCAGGTGAAACGACTCCTTCATAGTGAAATGACGTCATCGGTAATTTTCTAATAATAGATTTCGCTCTAATTAAAACACCAGACTAATTAGGCCCTTCTGAGTATTTTTCGTTAATATACTGGTCAGGTGAAACGACTCCTTCATGGTGAAATGACTTCATCGGTAATTTTCTAAAAATAGATTTCGCTCTAATTAAAACACCAGACTAATTAGGCCCTTCTGAGTATTTTTCGTTAATATACTGGTCAGATGAAACGACTCCTTCATGGTGAAATGACGTCATCGGTAATTTTCTTAAGATAGATTTCGCTCTAATTAGAACACCTGACTAATTAGGCCCTTCTGAGTATTTTTCATTAATATACTGGTCAGGTGAAACGACTCCTTCATGGTGAAATGACGTCACCGGTAATTTTCTAAAAATAGATTTCGCTCTAATTAAAACACCAGACTAATTAGGCCCTTCTGAGTAGTTTTCGTTAATATACTGGTCAGGTGAAACGACTCCTTCATGGTGAAATGACGTCATCGGTAATTTTCTAAAAATAGATTTCGCTCTAATTAAAACACCAGACTAATTAGGCCCTTCTGAGTATTTTTCGTTAATATACTGGTCAGGTGAAACGACTCCTTCATGGTGAAATGACTTCATCGGTAATTTTCTAAAAATAGATTTCGCTCTAATTAAAACAGTAGACTAATTAGGCCCTTCTGAGTATTTTTCGTTAATATACTGGTCAGGTGAAACGACTCCTTCATGGTGAAATGACGTCATCGGTAATTTTCTAAAGATAGATTTCGCTCTAATTAAAACACCAGACTAATTAGGCCCTTCTGAGTATTTTTCGTTAATATACTGGTCAGGTGAAACGACTCCTTCATGGTGAAATGACGTCATCGGTAATTTTCTAAAAATAAATTTCGCTCTAAATAAAACACCAGACTAATTAGGCCCTTCTGAGTATTTTTCGTTAATATACTGGTCAGGTGAAACGACTCCTTCATGGTGAAATGACGTCATCGGTAATTTTCTAAAAATAGATTTCCCTCTAATTAAAACACCAGACTAATTAGGCCCTTCTGAGTATTTTTTGTTAATATACTGGTCAGATGAAACGATTCCTTCATGGTGAAATGACGTCATCGGTAATTTTCTAAAAATAGATTTCGCTCTAATTAAAACGCCAGACTAATTAGGCCCTTCTGAGTATTTTTCGTTAATATACTGGTCAAGTGAAACGACTCCTTCATGGTGAAAGGACGTCATCGGTAATTTTCTAAAGATAGATTTCGCTCTAATTAAAACACCAGACTAATTAGGCCCTTCTGAGTATTTTTCGTTAATATACTGGTCAGGTGAAACGACTCCTTCATGGTGAAATAACGTCATCGGTAATTTTCTAAAAATAGATTTCGCTCTAATTGAAACACGAGACTAATTAGGCCCTTCTGAGTATTTTTCGTTAATATACTTGTCAGGTGAAACGACTCCTTCATGGTGAAATGACGTCATCGGTAATTTACTAAAAATAGATTTCGCTCTAATTAAAACACCAGACTAATTAGGCCCTTCTGAGTATTTTTCGTTAATATACTGGTCAGGTGAAACGACTCCTTCATGGTGAAATGACGTCATCGGTAATTTTCTAAAGATAGATTTCGCTCTAATTAAAACACCAGACTAATTAGGTCCTTCTGAGTATTTTTCATTAATATACTGGTCAGGTGAAACGACTCCTTCATGGTGAAATGACGTCATCGGTAATTTTCTAAAAATAGATTTCGCTCTAATTAAAACATCAGACTAATTAGGCCCTTCTGAGTAGTTTTCGTTAATATACTGGTCAGGTGAAACGACTCCTTCATGGTGAAATGACGTCATCGGTAATTTTCTAAAGATAGATTTCGCTCTAATTAAAACACCAGACTAATTAGGCCCTTCTAAGTATTTTTCGTTAATATACTGGTCAGGTGAAACGACTCCTTCATGGTGAAATGACGTCATCGGTAATTTTCTAAAGATAGATTTCGCTCTAATTAATAAACCAGACTAATTAGGCCTTTCTGAGTATTTTTCATTAATATACTGGTCAGGTGAAACGACTCCTTCATGGTGAAATGACGTCATCGGTAATTTTCTTAAAATAGATTTCGCTCTAATTAAAACACCAGACTAATTAGGCCCTTCTGAGTATTTTTCGTTAATATACTGGTAAGGTGAAACGACTCCTTCATGGTGAAATGACGTCATCGGTAATTTTCTAAAGATTGATTTCGCTCTAATTAAAACACCAGACTAATTAGGCCCTTCTGAGTATTTTTCATTAATATACTGGTCAGGTGAAACGACTCCTTCATGGTGAAATGACGTCATCGGTAATTTTCTAAAGATAGATTTCGCTCTAATTAAAACACCAGACTAATTAGGCCCTTCTGAGTATTTTTCGTTAATATACTGGTCAGGTGAAACGACTCCTTCATGGTGAAATGACTTCATCGGTAATTTTCTAAAAATAGATTTCGCTCTAATTAAAACAGTAGACTAATTAGGCCCTTCTGAGTATTTTTCATTAATATACTGGTCAGGTGAAACGACTCCTTCATGGTGAAATGACGTCATCGGTAATTTTCTAAAAATAGATTTCGCTCTAATTAAAACACCAGACTAATTAGGCCCTTCTGAGTATTTTTCGTTAATATACTGGTCAGGTGAAACGACTCCTTCATGGTGAAATGACGTCATCGGTAATTTTCTAAAAATAAATTTCGCTCTAAATAAAACACCAGACTAATTAGGCCCTTCTGAGTATTTTTCGTTAATATACTGGTCAGGTGAAACGACTCCTTCATGGTGAAATGACGTCATCGGTAATTTTCTAAAAATAGATTTCCCTCTAATTAAAACACCAGACTAATTAGGCCCTTCTGAGTATTTTTCGTTAATATACTGGTCAAGTGAAACGACTCCTTCATGGTGAAATGACGTCATCGGTAATTTTCTAAAGATAGATTTCGCTCTAATTAAAACACCAGACTAATTAGGCCCTTCTGAGTATTTTTTGTTAATATACTGGTAGTAGTATAGAACATGGGGGTACCGGCGCACCCCGAAAAAATCGAAAAATTAATTTCAACCAATAATTGGTCCAAAAGCAAACTATTAACCACATACTCAACGGATTCAGCCCTTCCAAGATAAATCGATTTTTGGCTGTTTTCGCGATTTTTATATCCTCGTTCCACTTTATTTTTCGTCTCATAATAAATTTTCCTTAAAATGTTAATTAGATTATGAAAACACTGGCGGGGCTGAATCCGTCGAGTATGTGGTTAATAGTTTGCTTTTGGACCAATTATTGGTTGAAATTAATTTTTCGATTTTTTCGGGGTGCGCCGATACCCCCATGTTCTATACTACTAATAAGGACACTGTCCAATTACTTGTTATATTTTCCCAGTTTTCTGTTCCACTACTTTTTGTTTATTATGTTGGTACACATGTTTTCCCACTTTTTAACAGCTTATCTTTTTGTAATCATAACAGTTTTAATATGGAGGAAATTGAACTTAAGCCATTAGACTCAAATCGTGACCCGGACCCAGATCCTGAAAATGATCAAGACGAGACAGATTTTGGAGGTGATGACGCTGTAGATGACTTTTTAAGGTATAGTAATAGTGTCAGAGCTGCTCACGCTGTTGATGGCCCCATTATAAATAATATATCAGAGGATAGAGCTGGAAGGATAAGAAGACGGGCTGCATATAGAGACTGTGAGGACCTTTTCACAAATATACTAGAACTGGAGCCACAATGTGCAGATCCACTGTTTATTGACTATCTGATTGATAATGATATACTAAGTATATCCAGGAGGTTTAGTGTGTATGACTTAGTTAACGATTATTCTGTGAAACATTTGGGAGATGACTTCCATACAATTGGACGGGCTTTAACTGAGGAGGATAGTGAGCTACTGTTAAGAAATGGTATCAGAACACACTATGATGAGTGGACTAAGATCAACCTAGATAGGACACTGAAGAAAGCGGGAATTATAACTGCCATTGGTTTAGGAGTGATTGCATTAGTAACTGGTCTGTCTGTGGGTTTAACTAGGAAGGGATCCGATATTGTTCATCAGGCTAAGAAATGGGAGAAGTTACATCCAGCGAAGAGAAGAGATATAATACCATGGACAGAAATAGAGAAGGCAAGTGGTAGGGTAATTATTTTCGCTGGAGAGTATTTAGTAGTGATTATCATAGCGGCTGGATTATTTTCCTATAGTTACACTAAGAGAAAGTAATATATCACAAGCCGGTAAAATATATATACCTTACCAGGCAGTCGGCTTTCAAACTGTCTTGTTTACTGCATACTAATTGTCAGTTCTTATTAAATATTCATATAACACTTATAATGTCCGTACGCGTAAGAGTTAACCCCGTCTTCCAACAAATATCTCTTATCGTCAAAGCATGAGAGCGATATTTTACTAATTTCATAGCTACCCAGCTCATGTTTAACACTTCGGATTGTGTTCATTTTCTGAAATAGCTGTTTTTTATTAAATAGCGTGTCTTTATAATCTTCGTGTCTGATCTGTTTCTTAGTAACAATCTTTTTTATCCCTTTCGCCGTCTTACCACCTGTTCCATTGTCTTTTACATATGAGTACATTTTACTCCTCAGACCGATGAATTCAACTATGGGAACGCCAGCCGCTTCGTCCTTCATTTTCCCAATGACTTTCTTATTCGACTTGTTGTGATACGGCGAGCTTTCTGGATAATCCGAATTGTCGAAAATTTCCTTATCTACCCAAAAGTCTTCGTACACGTTATCCGCCTCAATCTCATACGTTAAACTGTCTGTATCTGTGAATAACAACTTGATATTACCTCCATATTTTCTCAACATATAGTTATAGTGAAAATCATACATTAACGTCTTTGACAGATTGAGAATACACATGCCAACATATGCCGGCCGATTTAGTGTTAAGACTTCTTTTATTTTATGAACGGCGACCAGATTCTCATTAAATATTTTAGAGGATACAAAGGTTGGTTTGGAAGTTAACTTTAACAACTGTTCTTCACTCGTAACTAGTCTAACGTCTACACGCTTTCTCAGGTTCTCCATTGTCTTGCCGAAAACACTATTATTCATTAGCTTGAAGAAATCCTTCTCGAAGGCGTTTTTAGCAGCAGTCCTCTTTACCGTGTTGAAGTCAATATACTGCTTCAGCCAGGGGGATTGATTGAAGAGTAAAGCTCGGTGAATTTTTTTTACTTTTATCCCAAGCCTAACGTACAGCTGAAGGTTTCTGTAATGTACGACATAATTTTCCTTATCCATTAGGTTAGTTATTAGCTTACTGACACCGCCAACGCTGACGCCAAACTTCTCTTTAATCTTCAAACAGTATTCAGACAGCATTTCTTCCCGTATTTCCATTTTTTCTGGGGCTAATGGATAGTCGTTATGTAGGTCGTGAAGCTCAGCAGGATATTCAAGGTCAACCTCAAGTATTATTCCAGTCTTACTACTGTCAGTAAATTTTCCTAAATCTAAGTTACCCAACTTGTTTTTACTCATCCACCTAAACCCACCAGTCGGTAAATACTGACTCATAGCCCAACCATAGAGATTATTCGCGTCCAGATACATTATGTATTTATTAGCCTCGTTTTTGTTATAATTACTTGTCATATATGGGTTGTTTGCTACGCCATATCTATTAGCTATGTAACTGACCCCACCTCTCATCCCTTTTTCCACAAACTGAAACATGTCAATATCTGTCATTAATTCCAACTTTATCCCTGTCATTTTTAACATAGCGTCCCAGGCCAACCCCGGTGAGGTGAAATAGTGACAGGGATCTAGTTTATAGTTTTGTGTACATGTTTTCCTAAAGTTCTCAAAAACGTCAGCTAATAACAAAACATCAGACCTCAGATAAACATCATGATAGTCGCCAATTGTTTGCATATTAAACGCTTTCCAAACAGTTAGTGCATGTGTATATTGACTGTCTGATATTTCCAGTCCGTTTAGTATACTGTAAAACTGTTCTCTTGGAGGAAGTTCTGTCTCATTAAATCGCTCAAAGCTATCCATGTAGTCATAAGGATAAACGCCTTTAGTTCTCATTAAGTCTAGTAAACCTGAAAATTCTTCTGCTGTGTATCTGAAAGAGTCTTCTGGTAAATTTCCGACAAGTCTATCAAGAGAACTGCTCATAAACTGTAGGCTGTCTAAAAACACTAAATTCTTCCCTAACATGAATGATAAATACTTTTCCATATTGTTCGGAATTACGTTAATCTCCTGTTTGAATTTCCCAATCTCACACATAATGTGATGGCTATCGTAACCCCTTAGATTGTGGAAGATTACTGGTATTTTATCAGTTAGTCTATAGTTTCTATTACAAAGCTGATGGGCTGAACCTCTGTACTTCCCTGTTACATGACAATGATCTCGGACAACAACATCTTCTTCCGTATATTCCCGTCCACAGATGTGACACTTTTTAGCGTCCCTAAAGTCCACCTTATCAGCAGCACTCAAAACCATATTTTGGTTGAAATGTTCTTTTTTTATTTTCTTAAGATCTTCCACTTCTTCTAACATTTTTTCGATAAACTTATAGACAGCGTTCTGTCCTCTATACACCTGAACAGACTTGCTATATTGATCGTCGTAACAGCAGACAACCTTATACCCATAACCACAGGCGATGTGTTTTTGATACTTTTCCATATACGTTTTTTTCTTTTTTTCCTCTACTGAGCCACTGTCGACCTTTTCCGTGATAGCCTCAAAATCAGCGTAAATAACAAACGGAACATTTAGTTGTTTGTGGGAATTACAATACTTCAGCACGTTCTTACCCTTCTCAGGCATTCTGACAGCTTGTTTACCATTTATTTTAATACACAAGCCTCTGTGTTTGTCTAAGATTTCTGTCGAACTGAAAGATTGAATGCAGTACATGCAGTAGTGTTTTTTTTCCTTATGTTTTGTTGTGCTGTACATAAACCTGTCAAAGTCTCTTATGAGGACATAATGTTGCCTGTCGCCGTCGTTGTCGTCAGTTATAACCAGGAGATTCATAGAGTCTGTAAAAGTTTCGTCTGAGACATACACCGGAAAGGTTAGTTTATCTTCATAACCGAAGACATTAATACGTATCTTATTCTGCCTTTCTATTTGATTATACTGTTTCTGAGTTACTGGAAAGTTGATCCCATTATAGTCCAAGTCGTTAACATACTCCCGGTACTTAGACACTCGTTGTGGGTTCTTTAACACGGGGAACTTATGAGCAATATGACACCACATAAAACACTTGTCATCATTATTTCTGATATTAATCAATCCTTTTCGACTGTTTTTTAACTCCTTAGGCAGTTCTACATACGAGGATCCTCTTAGCGGACTATACAGTGTCAGATTAATATAGTGACCATCGACTGAGTCTACTGTCCAGCCAGATCCCTCACTTATCCACCGGGATATTCCAACCATTATTTCCTCATTCGCGGTATTAACGTCCTGACTAATCTCATCTGTGTTTGTTACAGTTTTGATATGACTGTTAAAGTAAGCTGTTTTGTAGGTTGTTCCACCGGGGACCTCTTTTTCAAGCACTACAACCAACGTTTCAGCGAACTTCAGTCCTCTCAGCTGACCCAACTCCTGGAATACTAACAGATCCACATCGTTCTTTAAAGCGTTTACCTGTTTCAGTGGGTCTTTGTTTACTATGGCACAACTAAAAGACTTTGTTTTACCCCTCAGGGCTATGTTTAACTGATTTATGTCATAGCCAATTATTCTCTCATAGAAATCAGGGTCTATGTCATCAGAATAGTCAAAGTCGTCGGGGTTCAGATCGTTATCCTGGCGGATCATCGCTATACTCTACTGGGAGTTATATTCTGTTAGACCTTTGTACTACTACAACCCTCCAACCAGGTTGTGTAAAATTTATCTACACCACTACACTCCCAACCAAGCTCCCTATACACAATTCCAAACAGATTGTTATCAAACAAGTCCTTCGTTTTCCCATTTTTAAGATCTTTAAGGAAGTGTCGTCCTCCTACATTTATTCCCCTTCTCGAGCACAACCTGATGATATAATAGTCATACCCAGATAAGTTACGGCCTTTTATCAGATTCTTCTTGCTCATCACGTGGAGGACCTTGGAAAAGTCATCTAGAATTATGTCACAAACGTTAGAACTAACGACTTTAGTAAGTTTTTCCCTCATCCAGCGTGATCTTGAATGCACACTCTTTTTTACCACAACAGTTGTCCTATCAGCAGAGACCTATCAGCATATCCATATTCTGTACCACCACACTTTGGACAGGAGAACATCCCAGCTTTCACCTCAGAACGGAATTTGGAACAGTCCTTACACCATAGTCGACTACCCCAGTCTAAATATTTCTTATTATCTTGTTGTAACTCAAGTCCAATCTGTTTACAAACCCACTCAACACTTGACAGATCTATACCCTCTAATTCTTTCGGTAAACTCAGTAAAAATACAGGAGTCATTATAACAATAGTCTGACAATTCTTTAACTTAGGAGACAAACCTGGTTATTAGATACCCACCAGCTATACCAGCGATCCCAACAAATAGTATCTCATACTCTTTCATTTCACTAGATGGTTTGTAATAGTCAGATAGTTTAGGAGCACCATTTACCCCATATGACTGAGTCCTAACAGCTTGTCTTAGCTTTGACTTTAACAGATCCAGAGCATGGTTCGTTGCATTCATGTCAGCGTTGGCGTCAGATAGTTCTTGTCTCAGTTTTTGTACCCTATCTTTCTTAGCCACCTCAGATTCATACCATTTCTCCTTTGCTCTAGCTAACTGCTCAGTGGCATGGTTATGTCTTTTAATTTCATCTTCATATCCACTATGGTTTAACTTTGAAAATAAGAATCCAGCACCAGCGAAGGCTAAGGCATTAAATACCCCACTAGCAACTACACTAGCCATTTATATACTAGACTACTGTTTCAGATCTTAAAAGTAAACCAAAGATACGTATCTCAAACGTAAGTCACCAACCATCCTATCTAATCTAAGTTGCTGGCAGTCGTTTTTAACGTGGTTATCTTTCAGAAATTCTGTAACAATAGGATAAATCTCGCACCTTTTCCAGTATGGGATTCTAAGTAGGGGATAGCCGTTCGACTCAGCATATTTGTTCTTTATCTGATCATGTTTTTGTAACCTTTCAAAGCTACTTACAACCTCTTTTTGAGTCATTTTCTCCGACCATTGAGTAGGTACAAAATGCTGTTTTCCGTCATACTCAATTAGTAGGAAACTGTCACCACCAACAGGTACAGCAAAGTCATATCTTAACTGACCACCACCTAACCCCACCAGCTTTTCAAACGTCTTTTCCCTAATTACCCTAACTCCGTTAACCCGTAGTACGTCCTCAACATCTCTTTCCCCTCCAGACCTACGACGGGCGGGTTCTGACCAATGTACTGCATGATAATGTTTCATCATATCGTTATATCGTGAGAATTTTTCCCCACAGTTGGCTTTCTTACATTTATAATTTTTCTCCTTGTTGTGTACTTGTCTGACGTGTTGGTAAAGATTTCCCTTAGAGGTGAACGGCCATCCACAAATTTGACAGGTGTTCATATTACCCCTTACCTATAGCTTTTTTCTTAACCCTTTTTCGAAAATGGATCAACTGGTAGGTACCCCTTTGACTGAGCATATTTAATCCCAACTGTACTAATTCCAACGGCTAGAGCCAGCTTAGCAGTACCTTTCATAGACTCGGGAGTACCCAAAGGTTCCTTTAGTATCTTCTTTGAAGCCATGGAAACCACCACAGCCCCAGTCGTAATTAAAAAAGCGTCGTAGACTTCATCCATCAGTTCTTTTCTATCAACTTTTGACATACTATACATATAGCCAATATTTTATTTTATTCACCAAAACTGTCTAAAACAGTGGAGGCGTTGGGTCTTCGACTTTTTTTTTTTTCTGGTTGTTCAGAGATCTCTGGAAAATAGTTAGGGTGATCCTCCTGTACCTTTTTCTCTTTTCCTCTCATAGTATAAAATAAGTATATGCCTATTATTCCGATAACCAATTCAGCGATTCCAATTATCCCAATCAGGCGGTTGTCAGACCACCAACCTACAGTTTCACTTCTCTCAATGGCCAGTCGTTCCCTAACTTTTCTTTCCTTAGCTTCCTTTGATATTTGAGCTAGTCTTTTACCCGCGGCCACTCGTTTTGGGTCTTTAATTTTCTCAGCAGATGTTATCTTTGGGGTTTCCGACTCAGTTACGTTAGCAGCGTCAGTAGCGTTAGCCATATCTATGTATTAGTCTATGTTTTGTTTCTAACAGTTGATCTACAAGAAGTCTGTGACTGTCTACGTGGTGTTATCATACCTCTTGTTGTACCTCATAGTCATACTATCATAACGTGGGCAGACCTCAATCACAATATCATCAAGTACACGTACGTCAGATAAAAAAACAGTTCGATCGTACTGGGTCCCGCGTAAAAAACTCCTGATTTGTGTTAGGACTTTGTGATAGTTTACATAAGCAAACTGACAGTTTTCCATTTTTCTTATCACCCTAGACTTGGTCATATAGCCTTGAATTAACACGCCAGGACCTGCTATTGCCCCGAGGATTACTGGGTTAGCAGTAACACCACCAGTGACTCCTCCGGTGACAGTTAACCCAATAGAGACTATCTCAAGGATTAGTTTTATCCGTTTTAGTCGGATATATTTCCATTTGTAACAAGTCGCTAGCCTATGGTAATATGAGTAGAGTTTCTGTAGTTCGTCTACTTTATTTGGTAAAAGGTTTTCGTCAATATGGTTGAAGTTCATAACGCTTTTCTTTTTTGTAGACATCTAACTATAGACCATATTCGACCATAGTCTCTTTACAAATCTTCTCAATATCAGTGTCTCCCAGACGACCCTCTACGATTTTCATACCGTAAAAGTTAATGTCTGAATAGTACTTCTTAGAGCGGTTCATCGCGAACAAATCCAGATAAGGTTTCCCTATTTGCTCAATGTTACATACAAAGTATGAGTCTCTCAGGGTTTCACCATTTATCCTGACGTGTGACACTCTAAGTCCAGATAGCCAGTGGGCAGATATTAAACACCTCTTTCCGATGAACTTTGCTGGGATTGTACATTCGCGGAGGCTATTATATAACGACCCACCTATAACCAGTTTGTCATTCACCCCAGCTTTGTAAAAAAGGGTTTTGCCGGGATTGATTTCATTATTGGAAATGATTACTTCCCAGGCCTTCGACGCCGGTCTTACACTATTTCTTTTTAACACAATGAAAACTGAGATATCGGCGAACATAAATCTGGGTACGTTAGCGTGGAAGGCCGTTCTTATCGTCGTCTCAGGGTAAAGGAAGTGATGGTCTCCTGCAGTGCTTATCTGTGGGTTAATACTAGGAGGTCTCCAGAACATAGCTGAGTTGGTTTTGGCTGTACCGTCTCTGTCTTCTATATAATCAACAAAGGGGGGGAGTTTTGAGATCGCGTTTTTACTGGCTCTGGTTACGTTTAGGTCAAAGATGACCTTGTAGTTATGGCCCTTTGTGTGAAGAGCCTCGTTGAGTTCTCCCTTAGTCACCGTGTCCGGTTTGCTGTAACCATAAAACAGACTCATATATACTATATAATATATTTACTGAGTAGATAACCAGACGTGACTGTTAGGACCAGCAGAATTCCCAGCTCATTGTCTGAGTTCTGACTGGTAAGGAGTTGTACCTTCTTCTTCTTTGGTGTTGGTGTTGGTGTTGGTGTTGGTGTTCTCAGACTTTTAGTGTTGTCTAGTGAGTCAAGATGATCCCCACCATCCTGATGGGTTTTTTTAGGCTTGGGTCTAGTTTGGTTTTCAGCGGAGTAATTAACACTATGGTTCACACCAAATTTCATGTCATTTGCAACCTGTAGTTTGTTGTTGTAGCCAGCAATCGGATTTTTAAGAATTATAAGGTTGGATGGTAATAGCCAAAGACTTGGTGAAACTGCTAGATTTAGGACGACGTTCGTATCTGTCACCGCTCTATTCATATTGTTTATCCATGTAGCTGTGTCGTAGTTGATAATACTATCCTCAACAATCTGCCTAAACACTTTCTGAGTCTCCAATGCACTCGCCCCATCACCATATATGCTTTGTTTAGTCTTTGCCTGAGCACCAAGAATAGAATAAATAAACACCTCTATGCTTTGATTTAGGAGGAGGAGACCATTTGAGGTTAGACCATCAGATTTCTTTGGTATGAATTTCTTAAAATCTCCACTAACATCTCTTAACCTCCTGACTCCTTCCCATTTTGTTACTGAATGCTCGGGGTCTTCTGTGTGTTCTACCTCCTGCCACGTCCATCTCGGTGCCTTATCGTTTTCCATCAAGAATGTTGCACCATAGCTTCTCATAATGTCACTTATTTCTGAGCCTGATTTTACATCAAATTCTCTCATAATTCTTCTTATTGTGAAATATAGATGAAATCTCATAAGTGATGTAACTTCCGGTGGAATGTTGACACTAGGTGTTAGATGAAGTAACGACACCCCAGAGGCATATGTAGCGACGTACGCCCCCACAAGTGCTTGGTAATATTTCTCTTTTAGATTCCATTTGGAATACTGAGAAGTTTTTATATCTAACGGTGGGAGGTCACTTTGAAAATACTGTGTCTGAGTGACATAAACCCTAAATTGATTGACTGGATAATTCAAAACATATTCCGTTGGGAAATTATCATAGTAATAATATGATCCATGTGTTTTGTACATTGATCTGTGTTGTTTTCCTTTTGGAAGTGTTTGAACGTGACCACCTAATAACCATATTTTTGGAAATCTTGGCGGTGGTTTATTTATTGTTAAATACTTGGTGTAGTTTTTATTGTTTTTAAAATCTCTGTCGCCAGTGTAGATGTATGTGTCACCGATAGGTCCGAAGAATACACCAGGTTCTGATTGGCCGAAGACTGAGTCAGTTATAAACTTAGTCCTATCAGCGTATGGGTATTTGGTGAAAAATTCTCTCAGGGTTTTATTCATTATAACAAAGGTTAGGTTATATGGACACTGGGGTTGGACTAGAACAGGAACTGAGAGATATCTACTACAATCCGAAAACAGGATATCAGTCAGCTGAAAGATTATACCAGAAAGCATTGGGGGAAGGTCTTGATGTGAGTAAGAAGACAGTAAGGAATTGGTTGAGGACACAGGACACTTATACGAGGTACAAACCGGCTGTGAGGAAACATAAGTTCAGACAGACGTTCGTTAGCCATCTAGCTGAACAGATACAGATGGATTTGGTTGATATGGGAAAGTATAAGAACCAGAACAAAGGGTATTACTGGGTCCTAACTGCTGTTGAAATCTTGAGTAGGTATGCCTTTGCCGTTCCAGTTTACAGGAAGGATAGAACTAACATGACTAAAGCTGTGAGTAAGCTGTTGGGGCAGTTTAAAGACCGGTTTGGTAGTTACCCTAACCTAGCTCAGTTCGATGATGGGAAGGAGTTTTATAACGTTGGTGTGAAAAACCTATTGAAAGAACATGGTGTCGAGTATTTTAGTACGTTTTCAGACAAAAAAGCAGCGATTGTCGAACGGTTTAACAGAACGTTAAAAACTGCTATGTGGAAATATTTCTACGCTAAGTCGACTTATAAATGGATTGATGTTTTGGACGACCTTGTAATGAACTATAACAACACAAAACATAGTGTTATTCTGCTGAGGCCTAAGGACGTTGATAAGTCAAACGAAAATCAGGTCTGGAACACACTATTCGGTCATCATTTTGGTAGTTATTCTTTACCTAAGTTTAAGATTGGAGACACTGTGAGAATATCTAAATACAAGAGCATATTTACGAAAGGCTATGAAGCTAACTTCACTGAGGAAATTTTTAAGATAACAAAGGTCATTCGTGGTGATCCAAATGTTTACGAAATTGAGGACGCTGAGGGTGAGCCGATTATTGGGAAGTTTTATGGTCCGGAACTGTCGCTGGTAGATAAGAGTGATGATGTTTACAGAATAGAGAAAATATTGAAAAGAAAGAAAACCGCGGGAAAGAAAATGGTGTTGGTTAAGTGGTTGGGTTATGACAGTAAACACAACTCATGGGTACCTGAAAGTAGCGTGCAGAACCTGGGTTAGTTTATAGAGTTGATGAAGTTAACATTATTCATTGAAACTGGTGAAAAGACTGTCTATTTTGATCAGCCTATCGTGGTGGGAGAACCGGGAGGTCCGAGCGGCTCGGGAGGATACATAATGTTGAAAAAAGCGACGGTATACTGGAACTATAACAACATAATGAGAAAGTTTGAAAACAACTTAGTGTCGTTTGATGGTAAGAAGACGTACGCTCCCGAAGGTTATCTAGACTTTGACGCGATAGAGACGTTTCTTAAATCCCTAGCGACAGGTGGTAAGACAGTAGACTTTGGAAAGAACGCTCACGACGGAACTTCTAGAATAAAAACAACGGGGAAGTTAAAATTTGGAAAGATGAGTCTTCTTTTAGGGTTTAACGAGGACGATGTGATAGGTCCAGATGATAAGTGGACAAACAGTAAGAACCAGGTGGATATTAACAAAGGACTGAGGTATGTTGAAATCTTATGTGACGCTGTTGAGAGTGAGAAAAGTCTACACAATGGAAGAAGGAGTGACTTAGTTAGTACTCTACCAATAACTTCTGAACAGAGACTAAAAGGGAGTGTACAGCATTATACAGACATTGAGTCAAAGGTTGAGATCCGTAAGGGTATTTATAACAATATGACCTTTAAAGTCCGTGGGAATAACGGTTCTGAGAATATTGGGGCTGTTCTGCTCGAGCTGTACATAGGTTAGTATATAATGGCTGAAGGGGGAGAAGATTTTGAAATGGGTGATCTTGGTGAGAGAGAGGAGGAAGATTATGAAGAACATGCTGAGGAGATGGACCTTAGCAACATAGATTTTTCAAAAAGACTGGACTATCAGCCAGACCACACGTTCAGTCAAGATGATATAATCCACATAGGAGGTGTCCCCGACATTGGTCGTGATGTTGGAGCGATAAAAAGGTCCCTTACAGATGATAAAAAGAAGTTCCTCAGCGATAATTTAAATATTAATGTAAATAAGAAAGATGGTAAGGCTTCTAAAAGCCTGTTAGATCGGATTACTATTAGCATTAGCGAAAAAACTGGTCGTGTCATCGGAGCGCTTTTCGATGGTGTGAGAACTCTCGTGTCTAGGGGTGATAAAATTGTGTACAGTGGGAGCAAAACAAAAAAAGTAGCCGAAGCCGTCTGGCGTTTAAAAGTACTGGTAGAAGATGCCAAAGTTGAACATTCCAAAACACTTGCAGGAGCTGTTGAGGAAGCTAACAATGACCCCACAACTTCTCAAGAAGTAGTCACAGATGTGATCTCACAAGTCATCCCAGAAAGTGAGAGAGTACTTGAGGAGAGAGAGGAGGACCTACAGGAACAGGCGGAAGGAATGTTTCTAACCGGGCAGGAAGTAAGAGAATTTACTGGAATGCTTGACCCACAAGGCACAAGTGTGGAAAAGATTGAGGCCCTTGAAATAGAAGCTAGAAACTATAGGGAAAAATCGGCTAATGAGGAAGATCCCCGTAAGAAACAACTGTTTAAAGAATTCAGCGAGATAGCAGAAATGAAGGCGGACACAATAAGAATTAGAATTGGTGATGCCCCACAGCATACTGATGTTATAGAGATTGTAAGAGACGAAGTGGAAAACAATGACCTGAACAGACTAGAAAAGTTTAAAAAGTGGGCTAAGAAAAATATGGTTGGCTTGTCTGCTATAGCCATCACCATAGCTGGACTAATAACTACAGTAGTTGTTGCTGCTAGAAAAACTGTGTCAGGGGGGGCAAAAGCTGTTGGTGGTTTCGCTAAGGCACTTGCTAACCTAGCGAAGAAAGTCGGGCCTTTGTTGGCGCCACTTTTAAACCTAGTAGCACAGGTTCTAACCTGGGGAGCAAAAGGGATAAGTTGGTTAGCTAAAAATCTATGGGTCTTAGCTATATTTATGACGTGGTTACTGTATGACTATTGGACTTAAAACCTACCATTTAGTATATGATCAACAGAAGCCAGACAGAGCTGTCCCCTGGATTCAGACGAGCGAAAATGGGAGAAATAAAGGGACATCGAACGAGACATACGATCACAAACAATCCTAATAAAATTAACCCTGGTGAGGACTTATATATTGACATACCAAAGCTAAAACCTAACAGTTGTCTGGTCCCGGGTAGTTTTCACTTATTGTTCGACTTCAAGAACGCTAACACTAAGTCATGGTTTTTAAACAATCTCTCCAGACTCCTAGTTGAAAGGCTGGTCGTCAAGCTAGCCGGTGAGACTGTTTATGACAATACGGGTGAGAATGTTTTCGGTGTATACAAAGATCTCTGGCTATCGAAAAGTGTGAGAGCTCAAAACATTGAGTATGGGATTGGCTCAGAGAATTTGAGAAAGCTAATGTCTAAGGACGATAGTGGGGCTTCCTCTGGAGACGTTGAGAAGGTGGCTGACGCTTTAATGTTTTCTATCTACGGGACAAAACTTAAGATAAAACTGGATAAAATCCTCGAAGACCATGGCCTCTATGCTCCCTTTGAAATGTATAACAACTTTCGCTATGTGATTACTCTACCAAAAGCGAGTGATATTATGTTAGCCCAGTCAAGTGAATCTGCTGATGGGTATACACTAGAAAACCTTGAGCTAGAGTATGAAACAATTGATAACACCGATATTGCTAGTGAGATAACCTCACTTTACACAGCTGGCCGGTCGCTGTCTTTTGAACATGTAACCCTAATGAAGTCAACTGAATGGACGGCCGGATCAACCTTGATTAACGAACACATTAATCTTCCACGGAAGTCTATGAAAGGGATTGTCATGATGTTTACGAATAAGAGGAGCCCACGGACTAACAGTGAGGAATACGTCTACCCAAACATTGAAAGTGTTAAGCTAACAATTGAGGGTGTACCTAATGCTGTTTTCAGCCAAGGGATTCCAAAAAATCGGTTCTATGACGAGGCTAAAAGATTATTCGGTAGAGGGCCTGAGTCTGATCAGTTTATGACAATCCAGAAGTTCTATAAGAACGGTTTTGCTCTAACTATTGATTTGAGAAGTATTGAGGATCATAACAGAGTTGGGACTGGGAAAAGAATCGTCAACACACAATCAGGTGTTCTTGTTGAAATTATTAAGAAGGCGTTCACCGCTAATGTGGTCTGTCGAATCTTTGTGTTGAGCGACGGTTTGGTGAACATGTTAAATAGAAATCTGGAATCAATTCAATACTAAATGAGTAAGTCTAAACTCGATCACCCGTTCAATATGCTGGTTACTGGTATGACAGCTTGTGGGAAGACTTTTTACCTTTTAAAAATGTTAGAGGAAGAATACTTTAGATTCTTCGACTTTATCGTCCTGATCTGTCCAACATTCAGCTGGAATGAGACCTACACTACTTGGAAATATACCCCCGATCCAGGCTTCATCACACTTGAGGTTAGTCAGGACGATGTACAGATAGTGCTTAAACATGTTGTTGGGATATACAGAGGTTCTAAAACACTAATAGTCCTCGACGACTGTGCTAGTGGACAGGTCGTGAAAAATAGAACAAGTGAGTTGGTTAAATTAGCCTTCAGCGCCCGGCACTACAATCTGTCAACTATCGTAATCACACAACAGCTAACAGCTATCACAAAACCTTATAGAGAAAATATCAGTAAGTTGGTAACGTTCTACAACCCCAATAAAGCTGACATGAAGGTTATTACTGACGACTACCTTGGCGGTTTGGACCGTGAACAGATTAAAGTAATAACTGAAAAGTTAAAAAAGAATAAATACGCCAGGCTTGAAATAATTCTAAGACATCCGTACGAGTATAAGGTGGTAATCCCAGAATCTGGTCTACAGTAAGATGGCGGAAAAGGAGATAGTCGTAAAAACCGGTCAGAAAAAATCTGTGGAAAAACGGAAAACAAACATCCCTAAGGACGCGCCAGTCGTAGAAATACCCACGGATGAACTTGTTAATGAACTTGTTGTTGAGTTAAAAAAGGCTGAAGAAAAAACTGAATCACTCCAGCCAAAACAACCGCCAACTGACACTGAAAAGAAGAGAAGCGAGCTGATAAAACTATCAGAGGATGGTGAGGTAACTCAGTCGGTTAGCTACATTAAAAAAGCGTCGGTAAAGGTTGTGGACAGGTTATACGCTGAATATGAGGCTAGAAGGATGGAAAGAGCTAATGAGTTCTTAACTGATATGTTGATCAGTAGATTCTCCAATGTTCTCGGTGGTTTGGACGCCATAGAAAGCTCTGAGGAGTTAGACAACGAATTACAAAAAGATAAGCTGTTAAAGAGTGACGTTGGTAAAGTTGTGGCAATGATCACGCCATACTTACCATGTCTTGGATTGTTATCTGGCGGTGTAACTGTGGGAAAACATGTGTACCAACATAATAAACAAAAAGTAGTGGAACAGAAAACTGGGAAAATATAACAAGTAATTGGACAGTGTCCTTATTAGTAGTATAGAACATGGGGGTACCGGTATACTTCGAGAAAACTGAAGAATTAATTTCAACCAATAATTGGTCCCAAAGCAAACTATTAACCACATACTCGACGGATTCAGCCCCGCCAGTGTTTTCATAATCTAATTAACATTTTGGGGAAAATTTATTCGGGAACGGAAAATAAAAGTTAAACGAGGATATAAAAAGTGCGAAAACAGCTAAAAATCGAATTATCTTGGGAGGGCTGAATCCGTTGAGTATGTGGTTAATAGTTTGCTTTTGGACCAATTATTGGTTGAAATTAATTTTTCGATTTTTTCGGGGTGTGCCGGTACCCCCATGTTCTATACTACTACTGGTCAGGTGAAACGACTCCTTCATGGTGAAATAACGTCATCGGTAATTTTCTAAAAATAGATTTCGCTCTAATTGAAACACGAGACTAATTAGGCCCTTCTGAGTATTTTTCGTTAATATACTTGTCAGGTGAAACGACTCCTTCATGGTGAAATGACGTCATCGGTAATTTACTAAAAATAGATTTCGCTCTAATTAAAACACCAGACTAATTAGGCCCTTCTGAGTATTTTTCGTTAATATACTGGTCAGGTGAAACGACTCCTTCATGGTGAAATGACGTCATCGGTAATTTTCTAAAGATAGATTTCGCTCTAATTAAAACACCAGACTAATTAGGTCCTTCTGAGTATTTTTCATTAATATACTGGTCAGGTGAAACGACTCCTTCAAGGTGAAATGACGTCATCGGTAATTTTCTAAAAATAGATTTCGCTCTAATTAAAACATCTGACTAATTAGGCCCTTCTGAGTAGTTTTCGTTAATATACTGGTCAGGTGAAACGACTCCTTTATGGTGAAATGACGTCATCGGTAATTTTCTAATAATAGATTTCGCTCTAATTAAAACACCAGACTAATTAGGCCCTTCTGAGTATTTTTCATTAATATACTGGTCAGGTGAAACGACTCCTTCATGGTGAAATGACGTCATCGGTAATTTTCTAAAGATAGATTTCGCTCTAATTAAAACACCAGACTAATTAGGCCCTTCTGAGTATTTTTCGTTAATATACTGGTCAGGTGAAACGACTCCTTCATGGTGAAATGACGTCATCGGTAATTTTCTAAAGATAGATTTCGCTCTAATTAAAACACCAGACTAATTAGGTCCTTCTGAGTATTTTTCGTTAATATACTGGTCAGGTGAAACGACTCCTTCATGGTGAAATGACGTCATCGGTAATTTTCTAAAAATAGATTTCGCTCTAATTAAAACATCTGACTAATTAGGCCCTTCTGAGTAGTTTTCGTTAATATACTGGTCAGGTGAAACGACTCCTTCATGGTGAAATGACGTCATCGGTAATTTTCTAATAATAGATTTCGCTCTAATTAAAACACCAGACTAATTAGGCCCTTCTGAGTATTTTTCGTTAATATACTGGTCAGGTGAAACGACTCCTTCATGGTGAAATGACGTCATCGGTAATTTTCTAAAGATAGATTTCGCTCTAATTAATAAACCAGACTAATTAGGCCTTTCTGAGTATTTTTCATTAATATACTGGTCAGGTGAAACGACTCCTTCATGGTGAAATGACGTCATCGGTAATTTTCTTAAAATAGATTTCGCTCTAATTAAAACACCAGACTAATTAGGCCCTTCTGAGTATTTTTCGTTAATATACTGGTAAGGTGAAACGACTCCTTCATGGTGAAATGACGTCATCGGTAATTTTCTAAAGATTGATTTCGCTCTAATTAAAACACCAGACTAATTAGGCCCTTCTGAGTATTTTTCATTAATATACTGGTCAGGTGAAACGACTCCTTCATGGTGAAATGACGTCATCGGTAATTTTCTAAAGATAGATTTCGCTCTAATTAAAACACCAGACTAATTAGGCCCTTCTGAGTATTTTTCGTTAATATACTGGTCAGGTGAAACGACTCCTTCATGGTGAAATGACGTCATCGGTAATTTTCTAAAGATAGATTTCGCTCTAATTAAAACACCAGACTAATTAGGCCCTTCTGAGTATTTTTCGTTAATATACTGGTCAGGTGAAACGACTCCTTCATGGTGAAATGACGTCATCGGTAATTTTCTAAAGATAGATTTCGCTCTAATTGAAACACGAGACTAATTAGGCCCTTCTGAGTATTTTTCGTTAATATACTGGTCAGGTGAAACGACTCCTTCATGGTGAAATGACGTCATCGGTAATTTACTAAAAATAGATTTCGCTCTAATTAAAACACCAGACTAATTAGGCCCTTCTGAGTATTTTTCGTTAATATACTGGTCAGGTGAAACGACTCCTTCATGGTGAAATGACGTCATCGGTAATTTTGTAAAGATAGATTTCGCTCTAATTAAAACACCAGACTAATTAGGCCCTTCTGAGTATTTTTCGTTAATATACTGGTCAGGTGAAACGACTCCTTCATGGTGAAATGACGTCATCGGTAATTTTCTAAAAATAGATTTCGCTCTAATTAAAACACCAGACTAATTAGGCCCTTCTGAGTATTTTTCGTTAATATACTGGTCAGGTGAAACGACTCCTTCATGGTGAAATGACGTCATCGGTAATTTTCTAAAGATAGATTTCGCTCTAATTAAAACACCAGACTAATTAGGCCCTTCTGAGTATTTTTCATTAATATACTGGTCAGGTGAAACGACTCCTTCATGGTGAAATGACGTCATCGGTAATTTTCTAAAGATAGATTTCGCTCTAATTAAAACACCAGACTAATTAGGCCCTTCTGAGTATTTTTCGTTAATATACTGGTCAGGTGAAACGACTCCTTCATGGTGAAATGACGTCATCGGTAATTTTCTAAAGATAGATTTCGCTCTAATTGAAACACGAGACTAATTAGGCCCTTCTGAGTATTTTTCGTTAATATACTGGTCAGGTGAAACGACTCCTTCATGGTGAAATGACGTCATCGGTAATTTTCTAAAGATAGATTTCGCTCTAATTAAAACACCAGACTAATTAAGCCCTTTTGAGTATTTTTCGTTAATATACTGGTCAGGTGAAACGACTCCTTCATGGTGAAATGACGTCATCGGTAATTTTCTAAAGATAGATTTCGCTCTAATTAAAACACCAGACTAATTAGGCCCTTCTGAGTATTTTTCATTAATATACTGGTCAGGTGAAACGACTCCTTCATGGTGAAATGACGTCATCGGTAATTTTCTAAAGATAGATTTCGCTCTAATTAAAACACCAGACTAATTAGGCCCTTCTGAGTATTTTTCGTTAATATACTGGTCAGGTGAAACGACTCCTTCATGGTGAAATGACGTCATCGGTAATTTTCTAAAGATAGATTTCGCTCTAATTAATAAACCAGACTAATTAGGCCCTTCTGAGTATTTTTCATTAATATACTGGTCAGGTGAAACGACTCCTTCATGGTGAAATGACGTCATCGGTAATTTTCTTAAAATAGATTTCGCTCTAATTAAAACACCAGACTAATTAGGCCCTTCTGAGTATTTTTCGTTAATATACTGGTAAGGTGAAACGACTCCTTCATGGTGAAATGACGTCATCGGTAATTTTCTAAAGATAGATTTCGCTCTAATTAAAACACCAGACTAATTAGGCCCTTCTGAGTATTTTTCATTAATATACTGGTCAGGTGAAACGACTCCTTCATGGTGAAATGACGTCATCGGTAATTTTCTAAAAATAGATTTCGCTCTAATTAAAACACCAGACTAATTAGGCCCTTCTGAGTATTTTTCGTTAATATACTGGTCAGGTGAAACGACTCCTTCATGGTGAAATGACGTCATCGGTAATTTTCTAAAGATAGATTTCGCTCTAATTAAAACACCAGACTAATTAGGCCCTTCTGAGTATTTTTCGTTAATATACTGGTCAGGTGAAACGACTCCTTCATGGTGAAATGACGTCATCGGTAATTTTCTAAAAATAGATTTCGCTCTAATTAAAACACCAGACTAATTAGGCCCTTCTGAGTATTTTTCGTTAATATACTGGTCAGGTGAAACGACTCCTTCATGGTGAAATGACGTCATCGGTAATTTTCTAAAGATAGATTTCGCTCTAATTAAAACACCAGACTAATTAGGCCCTTCTGAGTATTTTTCGTTAATATACTGGTCAGGTGAAACGACTCCTTCATGGTGAAATGACGTCATCGGTAATTTTCTAAAAATAGATTTCGCTCTAATTAAAACACCAGACTAATTAGGCCCTTCTGAGTATTTTTCGTTAATATACTGGTCAGGTGAAACGACTCCTTCATGGTGAAATGACGTCATCGGTAATTTTCTAAAGATAGATTTCGCTCTAATTAAAACACCAGACTAATTAGGCCCTTCTGAGTATTTTTCGTTAATATACTGGTCAGGTGAAACGACTCCTTCATGGTGAAATGACGTCATCGGTAATTTTCTAAAGATAGATTTCGCTCTAATTAAAACACCAGACTAATTAGGCCCTTCTGAGTATTTTTCGTTAATATACTGGTCAGGTGAAACGACTCCTTCATGGTGAAATGACGTCATCGGTAATTTTCTAAAAATAGATTTCGCTCTAATTAAAACACCAGACTAATTAGGCCCTTCTGAGTATTTTTCGTTAATATACTGGTCAGGTGAAACGACTCCTTCATGGTGAAATGACGTCATCGGTAATTTTCTAAAATAGATTTCGCTCTAATTAAAACACCAGACTAATTAGGCCCTTCTGAGTATTTTTCGTTAATATACTGGTCAGGTGAAACGACTCCTTCATGGTGAAATGACGTCATCGGTAATTTTCTAAAGATAGATTTCGCTCTAATTAAAACACCAGACTAATTAGGCCCTTCTGAGTATTTTTCGTTAATATACTGGTCAGGTGAAACGACTCCTTCATGGTGAAATGACGTCATCGGTAATTTTCTAAAAATAGATTTCGCTCTAATTAAAACACCAGACTAATTAGGCCCTTCTGAGTATTTTTCGTTAATATACTGGTCAGGTGAAACGACTCCTTCATGGTGAAATGACGTCATCGGTAATTTTCTAAAAATAGATTTCGCTCTAATTAAAACACCAGACTAATTAGGCCCTTCTGAGTATTTTTCGTTAATATACTGGTCAGGTGAAACGACTCCTTCATGGTGAAATGACGTCATCGGTAATTTTCTAAAGATAGATTTCGCTCTAATTAAAACACCAGACTAATTAGGCCCTTCTGAGTATTTTTCGTTAATATACTGGTCAGGTGAAACGACTCCTTCATGGTGAAATGACGTCATCGGTAATTTTCTAAAATAGATTTCGCTCTAATTAAAACACCAGACTAATTAGGCCCTTCTGAGTATTTTTCGTTAATATACTGGTCAGGTGAAACGACTCCTTCATGGTGAAATGACGTCATCGGTAATTTTCTAAAGATAGATTTCGCTCTAATTAAAACACCAGACTAATTAGGCCCTTCTGAGTATTTTTCGTTAATATACTGGTCAGGTGAAACGACTCCTTCATGGTGAAATGACGTCATCGGTAATTTTCTAAAAATAGATTTCGCTCTAATTAAAACACCAGACTAATTAGGCCCTTCTGAGTATTTTTCGTTAATATACTGGTCAGGTGAAACGACTCCTTCATGGTGAAATGACGTCATCGGTAATTTTCTAAAAATAGATTTCGCTCTAATTAAAACACCAGACTAATTAGGCCCTTCTGAGTATTTTTCGTTAATATACTGGTCAGGTGAAACGACTCCTTCATGGTGAAATGACGTCATCGGTAATTTTCTAAAGATAGATTTCGCTCTAATTAAAACACCAGACTAATTAGGCCCTTCTGAGTATTTTTCGTTAATATACTGGTCAGGTGAAACGACTCCTTCATGGTGAAATGACGTCATCGGTAATTTTCTAAAGATAGATTTCGCTCTAATTAAAACACCAGACTAATTAGGCCCTTCTGAGTATTTTTCGTTAATATACTGGTCAGGTGAAACGACTCCTTCATGGTGAAATGACGTCATCGGTAATTTTCTAAAGATAGATTTCGCTCTAATTAAAACACCAGACTAATTAGGCCCTTCTGAGTATTTTTCGTTAATATACTGGTCAGGTGAAACGACTCCTTCATGGTGAAATGACGTCATCGGTAATTTTCTAAAATAGATTTCGCTCTAATTAAAACACCAGACTAATTAGGCCCTTCTGAGTATTTTTCGTTAATATACTGGTCAGGTGAAACGACTCCTTCATGGTGAAATGACGTCATCGGTAATTTTCTAAAGATAGATTTCGCTCTAATTAAAACACCAGACTAATTAGGCCCTTCTGAGTATTTTTCGTTAATATACTGGTCAGGTGAAACGACTCCTTCATGGTGAAATGACGTCATCGGTAATTTTCTAAAAATAGATTTCGCTCTAATTAAAACACCAGACTAATTAGGCCCTTCTGAGTATTTTTCGTTAATATACTGGTCAGGTGAAACGACTCCTTCATGGTGAAATGACGTCATCGGTAATTTTCTAAAGATAGATTTCGCTCTAATTGAAACACCAGACTAATTAGGCCCTTCTGAGTATTTTTCGTTAATATACTGGTCAGGTGAAACGACTCCTTCATGGTGAAATGACGTCATCGGTAATTTTCTAAAAATAGATTTCGCTCTAATTAAAACACCAGACTAATTAGGCCCTTCTGAGTATTTTTCGTTAATATACTGGTCAGGTGAAACGACTCCTTCATGGTGAAATGACGTCATCGGTAATTTTCTAAAGATAGATTTCGCTCTAATTAAAACACCAGACTAATTAGGTCCTTCTGAGTATTTTTCATTAATATACTGGTCAGGTGAAACGACTCCTTCATGGTGAAATGACGTCATCGGTAATTTTCTAAAAATAGATTTCGCTCTAATTAAAACATCAGACTAATTAGGCCCTTCTGAGTATTTTTCGTTAATATACTGGTCAAGTGAAACGAATCCTTCATGGTGAAATGACGTCATCGGTAATTTTCTAAAGATAGATTTCGCTCTAATTAAAACACCAGACTAATTAGGTCCTTCTGAGTATTTTTCATTAATATACTGGTCAGGTGAAACGACTCCTTCATGGTGAAATGACGTCATCGGTAATTTTCTAAAAATAGATTTCGCTCTAATTAAAACATCAGACTAATTAGGCCCTTCTGAGTATTTTTCATTAATATACTGGTCAGGTGAAACGACTCCTTCATGGTGAAATGACGTCATCGGTAATTTTCTAAAGATAGATTTCGCTCTAATTAAAACACCAGACTAATTAGGCCCTTCTGAGTATTTTTCGTTAATATACTGGTCAGGTGAAACGACTCCTTCATGGTGAAATGACGTCATCGGTAATTTTCTAAAGATAGATTTCGCTCTAATTAAAACACCAGACTAATTAGGCCCTTCTGAGTATTTTTCATTAATATACTGGTCAGGTGAAACGACTCCTTCAAGGTGAAATGACGTCATCGGTAATTTTCTAAAAATAGATTTCGCTCTAATTAAAACATCTGACTAATTAGGCCCTTCTGAGTAGTTTTCGTTAATATACTGGTCAGGTGAAACGACTCCTTTATGGTGAAATGACGTCATCGGTAATTTTCTAAAAATAGATTTCGCTCTAATTAAAACACCAGACTAATTAGGCCCTTCTGAGTATTTTTCGTTAATATACTGGTCAGGTGAAACGACTCCTTCATGGTGAAATGACGTCATCGGTAATTTTCTAAAGATAGATTTCGCTCTAATTAAAACACCAGACTAATTAGGCCCTTCTGAGTATTTTTCGTTAATATACTGGTCAGGTGAAACGACTCCTTCATGGTGAAATGACGTCATCGGTAATTTTCTAAAAATAGATTTCGCTCTAATTAAAACACCAGACTAATTAGGCCCTTCTGAGTATTTTTCGTTAATATACTGGTCAGGTGAAACGACTCCTTCATGGTGAAATGACGTCATCGGTAATTTTCTAAAAATAGATTTCGCTCTAATTAAAACACCAGACTAATTAGGCCCTTCTGAGTATTTTTCGTTAATATACTGGTCAGGTGAAACGACTCCTTCATGGTGAAATGACGTCATCGGTAATTTTCTAAAAATAGATTTCGCTCTAATTAAAACACCAGACTAATTAGGCCCTTCTGAGTATTTTTCGTTAATATACTGGTCAGGTGAAACGACTCCTTCATGGTGAAATGACGTCATCGGTAATTTTCTAAAGATAGATTTCGCTCTAATTAAAACACCAGACTAATTAGGCCCTTCTGAGTATTTTTCGTTAATATACTGGTCAGGTGAAACGACTCCTTCATGGTGAAATGACGTCATCGGTAATTTTCTAAAATAGATTTCGCTCTAATTAAAACACCAGACTAATTAGGCCCTTCTGAGTATTTTTCGTTAATATACTGGTCAGGTGAAACGACTCCTTCATGGTGAAATGACGTCATCGGTAATTTTCTAAAAATAGATTTCGCTCTAATTAAAACACCAGACTAATTAGGCCCTTCTGAGTATTTTTCGTTAATATACTGGTCAGGTGAAACGACTCCTTCATGGTGAAATGACGTCATCGGTAATTTTCTAAAAATAGATTTCGCTCTAATTAAAACACCAGACTAATTAGGCCCTTCTGAGTATTTTTCGTTAATATACTGGTCAGGTGAAACGACTCCTTCATGGTGAAATGACGTCATCGGTAATTTTCTAAAGATAGATTTCGCTCTAATTAAAACACCAGACTAATTAGGCCCTTCTGAGTATTTTTCGTTAATATACTGGTCAGGTGAAACGACTCCTTCATGGTGAAATGACGTCATCGGTAATTTTCTAAAAATAGATTTCGCTCTAATTAAAACACCAGACTAATTAGGCCCTTCTGAGTATTTTTCGTTAATATACTGGTCAGGTGAAACGACTCCTTCATGGTGAAATGACGTCATCGGTAATTTTCTAAAGATAGATTTCGCTCTAATTAATAACACCAGACTAATTAGGCCCTTCTGAGTATTTTTCGTTAATATACTGGTCAGGTGAAACGACTCCTTCATGGTGAAATGACGTCATCGGTAATTTTCTAAAATAGATTTCGCTCTAATTAAAACACCAGACTAATTAGGCCCTTCTGAGTATTTTTCGTTAATATACTGGTCAGGTGAAACGACTCCTTCATGGTGAAATGACGTCATCGGTAATTTTCTAAAGATAGATTTCGCTCTAATTAAAACACCAGACTAATTAGGCCCTTCTGAGTATTTTTCGTTAATATACTGGTCAGGTGAAACGACTCCTTCATGGTGAAATGACGTCATCGGTAATTTTCTAAAAATAGATTTCGCTCTAATTAAAACACCAGACTAATTAGGCCCTTCTGAGTATTTTTCGTTAATATACTGGTCAGGTGAAACGACTCCTTCATGGTGAAATGACGTCATCGGTAATTTTCTAAAGATAGATTTCGCTCTAATTGAAACACCAGACTAATTAGGCCCTTCTGAGTATTTTTCGTTAATATACTTGTCAGGTGAAACGACTCCTTCATGGTGAAATGACGTCATCGGTAATTTTCTAAAAATAGATTTCGCTCTAATTAAAACACCAGACTAATTAGGCCCTTCTGAGTATTTTTCGTTAATATACTGGTCAGGTGAAACGACTCCTTCATGGTGAAATGACGTCATCGGTAATTTTCTAAAGATAGATTTCGCTCTAATTAAAACACCAGACTAATTAGGTCCTTCTGAGTATTTTTCATTAATATACTGGTCAGGTGAAACGACTCCTTCATGGTGAAATGACGTCATCGGTAATTTTCTAAAAATAGATTTCGCTCTAATTAAAACATCAGACTAATTAGGCCCTTCTGAGTATTTTTCGTTAATATACTGGTCAAGTGAAACGAATCCTTCATGGTGAAATGACGTCATCGGTAATTTTCTAAAGATAGATTTCGCTCTAATTAAAACACCAGACTAATTAGGCCCTTCTGAGTATTTTTCATTAATATACTGGTCAGGTGAAACGACTCCTTCATGGTGAAATGACGTCATCGGTAATTTTCTAAAGATAGATTTCGCTCTAATTAAAACACCAGACTAATTAGGCCCTTCTGAGTATTTTTCGTTAATATACTGGTCAGGTGAAACGACTCCTTCATGGTGAAATGACGTCATCGGTAATTTTCTAAAGATAGATTTCGCTCTAATTGAAACACGAGACTAATTAGGCCCTTCTGAGTATTTTTCGTTAATATACTTGTCAGGTGAAACGACTCCTTCATGGTGAAATGACGTCATCGGTAATTTACTAAAAATAGATTTCGGTCTAATTAAAACACCAGACTAATTAAGCCCTTTTGAGTATTTTTCGTTAATATACTGGTCAGGTGAAACGACTCCTCCATGGTGAAATGACGTCATCGGTAATTTTCTAAAGATAGATTTCGCTCTAATTAAAACACCAGACTAATTAGGTCCTTCTGAGTATTTTTCATTAATATACTGGTCAGGTGAAACGACTCCTTCATGGTGAAATGACGTCATCGGTAATTTTCTAAAAATAGATTTCGCTCTAATTAAAACATCAGACTAATTAGGCCCTTCTGAGTATTTTTCGTTAATATACTGGTCAAGTGAAACGACTCCTTCATGGTGAAATGACGTCATCGGTAATTTTCTAAAGATAGATTTCGCTCTAATTAAAACACCAGACTAATTAGGCCCTTCTGAGTATTTTTCGTTAATATACTGGTCAGGTGAAACGACTCCTTCATGGTGAAATAACGTCATCGGTAATTTTCTAAAAATAGATTTCGCTCTAATTGAAACACGAGACTAATTAGGCCCTTCTGAGTATTTTTCGTTAATATACTTGTCAGGTGAAACGACTCCTTCATGGTGAAATGACGTCATCGGTAATTTACTAAAAATAGATTTCGCTCTAATTAAAACACCAGACTAATTAGGCCCTTCTGAGTATTTTTCGTTAATATACTGGTCAGGTGAAACGACTCCTTCATGGTGAAATGACGTCATCGGTAATTTTCTAAAGATAGATTTCGCTCTAAGTAAAACACCAGACTAATTAGGTCCTTCTGAGTATTTTTCATTAATATACTGGTCAGGTGAAACGACTCCTTCATGGTGAAATGACGTCATCGGTAATTTTCTAAAAATAGATTTCGCTCTAATTAAAACATCAGACTAATTAGGCCCTTCTGAGTAGTTTTCGTTAATATACTGGTCAGGTGAAACGACTCCTTTATGGTGAAATGACGTCATCGGTAATTTTCTAATAATAGATTTCGCTCTAATTAAAACACCAGACTAATTAGGCCCTTCTGAGTATTTTTCATTAATATACTGGTCAGGTGAAACGACTCCTTCATGGTGAAATGACGTCATCGGTAATTTTCTAAAGATAGATTTCGCTCTAATTAAAACACCAGACTAATTAGGCCCTTCTGAGTATTTTTCGTTAATATACTGGTCAGGTGAAACGACTCCTTCATGGTGAAATGACGTCATCGGTAATTTTCTAAAGATAGATTTCGCTCTAATTAAAACACCAGACTAATTAGGTCCTTCTGAGTATTTTTCATTAATATACTGGTCAGGTGAAACGACTCCTTCAAGGTGAAATGACGTCATCGGTAATTTTCTAAAAATAGATTTCGCTCTAATTAAAACATCTGACTGATTAGGCCCTTCTGAGTAGTTTTCGTTAATATACTGGTCAGGTGAAACGACTCCTTTATGGTGAAATGACGTCATCGGTAATTTTCTAATAATAGATTTCGCTCTAATTAAAACACCAGACTAATTAGGCCCTTCTGAGTATTTTTCATTAATATACTGGTCAGGTGAAACGACTCCTTCATGGTGAAATGACGTCATCGGTAATTTTCTAAAGATAGATTTCGCTCTAATTAAAACACCAGACTAATTAGGCCCTTCTGAGTATTTTTCGTTAATATACTGGTCAGGTGAAACGACTCCTTCATGGCGAAATGACGTCATCGGTAATTTTCTAAAGATAGATTTCGCTCTAATTAAAACACCAGACTAATTAGGTCCTTCTGAGTATTTTTCATTAATATACTGGTCAGGTGAAACGACTCCTTCAAGGTGAAATGACGTCATCGGTAATTTTCTAAAAATAGATTTCGCTCTAATTAAAACATCTGACTAATTAGGCCCTTCTGAGTAGTTTTCGTTAATATACTGGTCAGGTAAAACGACTCCTTTATGGTGAAATGACGTCATCGGTAATTTTCTAATAATAGATTTCGCTCTAATTAAAACACCAGACTAATTAGGCCCTTCTGAGTATTTTTCATTAATATACTGGTCAGGTGAAACGACTCCTTCATGGTGAAATGACGTCATCGGTAATTTTCTAAAGATAGATTTCGCTCTAATTAAAACACCAGACTAATTAGGCCCTTCTGAGTATTTTTCGTTAATATACTGGTCAGGTGAAACGACTCCTTCATGGTGAAATGACGTCATCGGTAATTTTCTTAAAATAGATTTCGCTCTAATTAAAACACCAGACTAATTAGGCCCTTCTGAGTATTTTTCGTTAATATACTGGTAAGGTGAAACGACTCCTTCATGGTGAAATGACGTCATCGGTAATTTTCTAAAGATTGATTTCGCTCTAATTAAAACACCAGACTAATTAGGCCCTTCTGAGTATTTTTCATTAATATACTGGTCAGGTGAAACGACTCCTTCATGGTGAAATGACGTCATCGGTAATTTTCTAAAGATAGATTTCGCTCTAATTAAAACACCAGACTAATTAGGCCCTTCTGAGTATTTTTCGTTAATATACTGGTCAGGTGAAACGACTCCTTCATGGTGAAATGACGTCATCGGTAATTTTCTAAAGATAGATTTCGCTCTAATTAAAACACCAGACTAATTAGGCCCTTCTGAGTATTTTTCGTTAATATACTGGTCAGGTGAAACGACTCCTTCATGGTGAAATGACGTCATCGGTAATTTTCTAAAGATAGATTTCGCTCTAATTAAAACACCAGACTAATTAGGCCCTTCTGAGTATTTTTCGTTAATATACTGGTCAGGTGAAACGACTCCTTCATGGTGAAATGACGTCATCGGTAATTTTCTAAAAATAGATTTCGCTCTAATTAAAACACCAGACTAATTAGGCCCTTCTGAGTATTTTTCGTTAATATACTGGTCAGGTGAAACGACTCCTTCATGGTGAAATGACGTCATCGGTAATTTTCTAAAGATAGATTTCGCTCTAATTAAAACACCAGACTAATTAGGCCCTTCTGAGTATTTTTCATTAATATACTGGTCAGGTGAAACGACTCCTTCATGGTGAAATGACGTCATCGGTAATTTTCTAAAAATAGATTTCGCTCTAATTAAAACACCAGACTAATTAGGCCCTTCTGAGTATTTTTCGTTAATATACTGGTCAGGTGAAACGACTCCTTCATGGTGAAATGACGTCATCGGTAATTTTCTAAAAATAGATTTCGCTCTAATTAAAACACCAGACTAATTAGGCCCTTCTGAGTATTTTTCGTTAATATACTGGTCAGGTGAAACGACTCCTTCATGGTGAAATGACGTCATCGGTAATTTTCTAAAGATAGATTTCGCTCTAATTAAAACACCAGACTAATTAGGCCCTTCTGAGTATTTTTCGTTAATATACTGGTCAGGTGAAACGACTCCTTCATGGTGAAATGACGTCATCGGTAATTTTCTAAAAATAGATTTCGCTCTAATTGAAACACCAGACTAATTAGGCCCTTCTGAGTATTTTTCGTTAATATACTGGTCAGGTGAAACGACTCCTTCATGGTGAAATGACGTCATCGGTAATTTTCTAAAAATAGATTTCGCTCTAATTAAAACACCAGACTAATTAGGCCCTTCTGAGTATTTTTCGTTAATATACTGGTCAGGTGAAACGACTCCTTCATGGTGAAATGACGTCATCGGTAATTTTCTAAAAATAGATTTCGCTCTAATTAAAACACCAGACTAATTAGGCCCTTCTGAGTATTTTTCATTAATATACTGGTCAGGTGAAACGACTCCTTCATGGTGAAATGACGTCATCGGTAATTTTCTAAAGATAGATTTCGCTCTAATTAAAACACCAGACTAATTAGGCCCTTCTGAGTATTTTTCGTTAATATACTGGTCAGGTGAAACGACTCCTTCATGGTGAAATGACGTCATCGGTAATTTTCTAAAGATAGATTTCGCTCTAATTAATAAACCAGACTAATTAGGCCTTTCTGAGTATTTTTCATTAATATACTGGTCAGGTGAAACGACTCCTTCATGGTGAAATGACGTCATCGGTAATTTTCTTAAAATAGATTTCGCTCTAATTAAAACACCAGACTAATTAGGCCCTTCTGAGTATTTTTCGTTAATATACTGGTAAGGTGAAACGACTCCTTCATGGTGAAATGACGTCATCGGTAATTTTCTAAAGATTGATTTCGCTCTAATTAAAACACCAGACTAATTAGGCCCTTCTGAGTATTTTTCATTAATATACTGGTCAGGTGAAACGACTCCTTCATGGTGAAATGACGTCATCGGTAATTTTCTAAAGATAGATTTCGCTCTAATTAAAACACCAGACTAATTAGGCCCTTCTGAGTATTTTTCGTTAATATACTGGTCAGATGAAACGACTCCTTCATGGTGAAATGACGTCATCGGTAATTTTCTAAAGATAGATTTCGCTCTAATTGAAACACGAGACTAATTAGGCCCTTCTGAGTATTTTTCGTTAATATACTTGTCAGGTGAAACGACTCCTTCATGGTGAAATGACGTCATCGGTAATTTACTAAAAATAGATTTCGCACTAATTAAAACACCAGACTAATTAGGCCCTTCTGAGTATTTTTCGTTAATATACTGGTCAGGTGAAACGACTCCTTCATGGTGAAATGACGTCATCGGTAATTTTCTAAAGATAGATTTCGCTCTAATTAAAACACCAGACTAATTAGGTCCTTCTGAGTATTTTTCATTAATATACTGGTCAGGTGAAACGACTCCTTCATGGTGAAATGACGTCATCGGTAATTTTCTAAAGATAGATTTCGCTCTAATTAAAACACCAGACTAATTAGGCCCTTCTGAGTATTTTTCGTTAATATACTGGTCAGGTGAAACGACTCCTTCATGGTGAAATGACGTCATCGGTAATTTTCTAAAAATAGATTTCGCTCTAATTAAAACACCAGACTAATTAGGCCCTTCTGAGTATTTTTCGTTAATATACTGGTCAGGTGAAACGACTCCTTCGTCATGGTGAAATGACGTCATCGGTAATTTCTAAAAATAGATTTCGCTCTAATTAAAACACCAGACTAATTAGGCCCTTCTGAGTATTTTTCGTTAATATACTGGTCAGGTGAAACGACTCCTTCATGGTGAAATGACGTCATCGGTAATTTTCTAAAGATAGATTTCGCTCTAATTAAAACACCAGACTAATTAGGTCCTTCTGAGTATTTTTCATTAATATACTGGTCAGGTGAAACGACTCCTTCATGGTGAAATGACGTCATCGGTAATTTTCTAAAAATAGATTTCGCTCTAATTAAAACATCAGACTAATTAGGCCCTTCTGAGTATTTTTCGTTAATATACTGGTCAAGTGAAACGACTCCTTCATGGTGAAATGACGTCATCGGTAATTTTCTAAAGATAGATTTCGCTCTAATTAAAACACCAGACTAATTAGGCCCTTCTGAGTATTTTTCGTTAATATACTGGTCAGGTGAAACGACTCCTTCATGGTGAAATGACGTCATCGGTAATTTTCTAAAAATAGATTTCGCTCTAATTGAAACACCAGACTAATTAGGCCCTTCTGAGTATTTTTCGTTAATATACTTGTCAGGTGAAACGACTCCTTCATGGTGAAATGACGTCATCGGTAATTTACTAAAAATAGATTTCGCTCTAATTAAAACACCAGACTAATTAGGCCCTTCTGAGTATTTTTCGTTAATATACTGGTCAGGTGAAACGACTCCTTCATGGTGAAATGACGTCATCGGTAATTTTCTAAAAATAGATTTCGCTCTAATTAAAACACCAGACTAATTAGGCCCTTCTGAGTATTTTTCGTTAATATACTGGTCAGGTGAAACGACTCCTTCATGGTGAAATGACGTCATCGGTAATTTTCTAAAAATAGATTTCGCTCTAATTAAAACACCAGACTAATTAGGCCCTTCTGAGTATTTTTCGTTAATATACTGGTCAGGTGAAACGACTCCTTCATGGTGAAATGACGTCATCGGTAATTTTCTAAAATAGATTTCGCTCTAATTAAAACACCAGACTAATTAGGCCCTTCTGAGTATTTTTCGTTAATATACTGGTCAGGTGAAACGACTCCTTCATGGTGAAATGACGTCATCGGTAATTTTCTAAAAATAGATTTCGCTCTAATTAAAACACCAGACTAATTAGGCCCTTCTGAGTATTTTTCGTTAATATACTGGTCAGGTGAAACGACTCCTTCATGGTGAAATGACGTCATCGGTAATTTTCTAAAAATAGATTTCGCTCTAATTAAACACCAGACTAATTAGGCCCTTCTGAGTATTTTTCGTTAATATACTGGTCAGGTGAAACGACTCCTTCATGGTGAAATGACGTCATCGTAATTTTCTAAAAATAGATTTCGCTCTAATTAAAACACCAGACTAATTAGGCCCTTCTGAGTATTTTTCGTTTTTCAGTAAACGCTCCTTCTGGAAATGCGTCATCGTAATTTTCTAAAATAGATTTCGCTCTAATTAAAACACCAGACTAATTAGGCCCTTCTGAGTATTTTTCGTTAATATACTGGTCAGGTGAAACGACTCCTTCATGGTGAAATGACGTCATCGGTAATTTTCTAAAAATAGATTTCGCTCTAATTAAAACACCAGACTAATTAGGCCCTTCTGAGTATTTTTCGTTAATATACTGGTCAGGTGAAACGACTCCTTCATGGTGAAATGACGTCATCGGTAATTTTCTAAAAATAGATTTCGCTCTAATTAAAACACCAGACTAATTAGGCCCTTCTGAGTATTTTTCGTTAATATACTGGTCAGGTGAAACGACTCCTTCATGGTGAAATGACGTCATCGGTAATTTTCTAAAGATAGATTTCGCTCTAATTAAAACACCAGACTAATTAGGCCCTTCTGAGTATTTTTCGTTAATATACTGGTCAGGTGAAACGACTCCTTCATGGTGAAATGACGTCATCGGTAATTTTCTAAAGATAGATTTCGCTCTAATTAAAACACCAGACTAATTAGGCCCTTCTGAGTATTTTTCGTTAATATACTGTTCAGGTGAAACGACTCCTTCATGGTGAAATGACGTCATCGGTAATTTTCTAAAAATAGATTTCGCTCTAATTAAAACACCAGACTAATTAGGCCCTTCTGAGTATTTTTCGTTAATATACTGGTCAGGTGAAACGACTCCTTCATGGTGAAATGACGTCATCGGTAATTTTCTAAAAATAGATTTCGCTCTAATTAAAACACCAGACTAATTAGGCCCTTCTGAGTATTTTTCGTTAATATACTGGTCAGGTGAAACGACTCCTTCATGGTGAAATGACGTCATCGGTAATTTTCTAAAGATAGATTTCGCTCTAATTAAAACACCAGACTAATTAGGCCCTTCTGAGTATTTTTCGTTAATATACTGGTCAGTGAAACGACTCCTTCATGGTGAAATGACGTCATCGGTAATTTTCTAAAAATAGATTTCGCTCTAATTAAAACACCAGACTAATTAGGCCCTTCTGAGTATTTTTCGTTAATATACTGGTCAGGTGAAACGACTCCTTCATGGTGAAATGACGTCATCGGTAATTTTCTAAAAATAGATTTCGCTCTAATTAAAACACCAGACTAATTAGGCCCTTCTGAGTATTTTTCGTTAATATACTGGTAGTCAGTGAAACGACTCCTTCATGGTGAAATGACGTCATCGGTAATTTTCTAAAAATAGATTTCGCTCTAATTAAAACACCAGACTAATTAGGCCCTTCTGAGTATTTTTCGTTAATATACTGGTCAGGTGAAACGACTCCTTCATGGTGAAATGACGTCATCAGTAATTTTCTAAAAATAGATTTCGCTCTAATTAAAACACCAGACTAATTAGGCCCTTCTGAGTATTTTTCGTTAATATAGTGGTCAGGTGAAACGACTCCTTCATGGTGAAATGACGTCATCGGTAATTTTCTAAAAATAGATTTCGCTCTAATTAAAACACCAGACTAATTAGGCCCTTCTGAGTATTTTTCGTTAATATAGTGGTCAGGTGAAACGACTCCTTCATGGTGAAATGGCGTCATCAATACTTTTCCAAAAATAGATTTCGCTCTAATTAAAACACCAGACTAATTAGGCCCTTCTGAGTATTTTTCGTTAATATAGTGGTCAGGTGAAACGACTCCTTCATGGTGAAATGACGTCATCAATGTTTCCAAAAATAGATTTCGCTCTAATTAAAACACCAGACTAATTAGGCCCTTCTGAGTATTTTTCGTTAATATAGTGGTCAGATGAAACGACTCCTTCATGGTGAAATGACGTCATCGATATGTTTCCAAAAATAGATTTCGCTCTAATTAAAACACCAGACTAATTAGGCCCTTCTGAGTATTTTTCGTTAATATAGTGGTCAGATGAAACGACTCCTTCATGGTGAAATGACGTCATCGATATGTTTCCAAAAATAGATTTCGCTCTAATTAAAACACCAGACTAATTAGGCCCTTCTGAGTATTTTTCGTTAATATATTGGTCAGATGAAACGACTCCTTCATGGTGAAATGACGTCATCGATATGTTTCCAAAAATAGATTTCGCTCTAATTAAAACACCAGACTAATTAGGCCCTTCTGAGTATTTTTCGTTAATATAGTGGTCAGATGAAACGACTCCTTCATGGTGAAATGACGTCATCGATAATTTTCAAAAATAGATTTCGCTCTAATTAAAACACCAGACTAATTAGGCCCTTCTGAGTATTTTTCGTTAATATACTGGTCAGGTGAAACGACTCCTTCATGGTGAAATGACGTCATCGATATGTTTCCAAAAATAGATTTCGCTCTAATTAAAACACCAGACTAATTAGGCCCTTCTGAGTATTTTTCGTTAATATAGTGGTCAGATGAAACGACTCCTTCATGGTGAAATGACGTCATCGATATGTTTCCAAAAATAGATTTCGCTCTAATTAAAACACCAGACTAATTAGGCCCTTCTGAGTATTTTTCGTTAATATAGTGGTCAGAAAAAACGACTCCTTCATGGTGAAATGACGTCATCAGTATTTTCTAAAAATAGATTTCCCTCTAATTGAAACACCAGACTAATTAGGTCCTTCTGAGCATATTTCATTAATATACCAGTCAGCTCAAACGTCTCCTTCATGGTGAAATTACGTCATCAGTAGTTTTCTAAAAATAGATTTCGCTCTAATTGAAACACCAGACTAATTAGGTTCTTCTGAGCTTATTTCGTTAATATACCAGTCAGCTCAAACGTCTCCTTCATGCCGAAATCACGTCATCAGTAGTTTTCTAAAAATAGATTTCGTTCTAATTGAAACACCGGACTAATTAGGTCCTTCTGAGCATATTTCTTTAATATACCAGTCAGCTCAAACGTGTATGTTATTCGTAGATGTTGTAGACCATGGGAACAATTACTTCAATGTTGGGTAGGCCTACTGCGTTAGCACTCTGCGTTGAGTCAGGCCGATTCCTCGTTTCGATGCATGGTTATTGAAAAGCAATTTAGCATGGTCTTTCTTTCTTATATTTCTTCTGATGTTCATTATTGTTTGTATTTAGGAACTGGAATTGGAAAATAAGAACTTAGAAGAACGACTATGTTTGGTTGAGGAGCAACTTCAACAAAATCAGTCGGAAAAGGTATGTAGATTACAAGGAGAAGAAGAGATCTGTGTTTCCGTTAAAAGCTTCTAGGACAGCGTCGGCCACGGTTGAAATCCAAATATTACCAGGGTTAAGTCACGTTGGCCTGAAAAAAAGAGAAAAATCTTCTCGACGTTTCGAGCGAAGGCCCTTCGTCAGGAGAAATTAGTGACGAAGGGCCTTCGCTCGAAACGTCGAGAAGATTTTTCTCTTTTTTTCAGGCCAACGTGACTTAACCCTGGTAATATTTGTGTTTCCGTTAGTTCGTTTGTTCCTTCCTTCCTTCTTTCCTGTTTTTGTTGCTTTATTCCTGTAATTATTAGCCTTCATGCACGTAATTGAGAACCTTTTCTATTGCCAGGATCATGCTGATATGATTGATAAGGAATTGTACCAAGATCTTTTGCGGAGAAATAAGTCCGTACAGAGTCAATTACTCGAAGTGAAAAAGGTAAACAACAAGCAGTAATATTTTTTAATTGATCACGTATGAAATTATGATGTATGTTATTGTTTCCAGGAGAATATGGAGCTACAGTTCAATTTTGAACTAGCAAAGAAAGAAAATCCTCGGCTGAAGGTTTGTTCTGCTTTTTGTTGCTGTTGCTGTTGTTGTTGGTGGTG
>OZ036012.1:5501570-5559070 GCA_964035015.1 Corallium rubrum | reverse complement strand
ATAAAACTATATCAATTAGTAACATTGTGGAATTTAGACACACTAACATTCTTGGTCGACTGATTGGTTGAGTCTGAAGTCATGTCATGTCGTCTTGCTTATTTGACGTTATTTATTTATGTTAGTATCAAAAGTACATATGTAAAATCAAGATTACATAAAAAAAGTGTATAATTATGATGATTGATCAACCAGGGAAATTACTAATAATTATGCTACTACAGGATCTGATGGAACAAAATGTTTTTGGAAAACTAAATGTGTTTGATAGACTTAGCCTGCGCCGCAGGCTAGATAGACTTGGTGGCCAAACAAAATTCTAAAAATTTTATTGCAAGAGCCTTTCCCTGATTAAAAATCATAGTGTCGATACAACTGTCAACCATTTCAATGTCAGTATGTGTGTTTTCTTGAAAAAGAGCAAGAATCACTGCTCAATATTTATATAGAGCAATAACGCATTGCTTGCTGTGCTACTAATCCTTTAGGGTTCACATTAGAGCTGATGATTACAATAAATTATTGTACAGATATTTTCTAATTCCAATTAGCTGCATGAATTAGAATATCTTTTATAGTTCAGCAAGTAAAGTAGTGAACAAAGATTTGTTGAGTATTATAAAGTAAATATAAATAATATACAATGATTCAGGAAATATGAAAGTTCAATAAGCTCTTGTGATTAATATAATGTGTTGGTCCTTTTGCTGTGCTTTCATTTGGCCCATTTTGATTTTTGAGCCTTGATATCACCAATCAAACTTTGTGAACATGAGATACCCATAATCTAAGATAAAAATACACATTATAAGATGATTAGCAAATACATGCAGACTGGAAACATGTCCTGGGCTAATAGCAATGTACTTCTACAAAATATGGCAGAGCATAATATTTCAGGGGTGGTATTTCAGACCATTGGTCAAAAAAACATTTTCTGGGTTCCAAGAAAATATTGTGAGAGCCAAGTTGTCAGGAAGAATGCTTTATAAAATGTTCTCTAGTCTTGACATACCTGAACCACGGCCACTCCAAGTGCAATAGCACCAATCAGAATGATATTCTTTTCCACCCACTCTGAAAAACCTTCAGCACAACCACGTGTGTAAATAACATCCTCTGCCTCTGTACGTTTTTCCTTGTAAAATAAATCAAATACAGTAAGCCTGTTAGCAATCTAGAAATGATAGCTTACAGCAGAAATTGAATCTGAGTGACTGACAGATGAGAGATGAACAGACAGAGGGATGAACAGACAGAGAGATGAACAGACAGACAGAGAGATGAACAGACAGACAGACACTATGTAATCGAGTGAAATGCCCAATATTACTTATAATATGCCCAATTCTCTCCTGGTATTACCACCTTATTATATATACAGAACTCGTGATCAAGCTCTCGGCAACGGCCTCCATGGCTCAGTGGTCAGAACATTGCACTAGAATTGCGAGGTCGTGGGTTCAATTCTTGCCGGGAGGCCTGTGTACTGTAGTTGCATTTTTTGCAACTGGTCCTGGTTTGGTCTTAAAATGTATATATACTACACTCGAATTTTCCTTCACTCAAAATCCTTAGTACACGCTATGTAATTGAGTGAAATCCCCAATATTACTTATAAAAGACAGACAGACAGACAGACAGACAGACGGACGGACGGACGGACGGACGGATGGACACACACACACACAGATGAACAGACAGACTGTATGGCTTACCGGAGTGTCTTCTCTTATTTTGTAGCCACATTGTTTGTTGTCTTTATCCTACATATAAAAGTTCATAAATTATAATGATTTTTAACCATAAATCATCTTATGTACTGTAGTTTGTACCCATTAAAGAAATATAAATGATAAATATTCAAACCTTTTTGCAGCATGATGAAGGAACACCACAACTTTCAGTCGTTTCTTGTGAGCAGTTAAAATAAATGTTATCATTCCAATCATGGTAATTCGTTACACCACAGCATTCAAACTATTTAAAAAACACAGAAACATGTCTTATTTGTCAGTAAACTGGCAAACACGACATTTATATAATTCTAATAAATATATCCTTACATCTCGCTGTACTTTGTCAATGATGCTTCTCAGATCTGCATTGTCCCTGTACTTCACCACTGTATCTTCTAACTTTTCTTTCACAATTTTTTCAAACTGAAATAAAAAAATTAACTCTTTCACAACCAAGGCCAAGTGTTTGTAATTCTACACTGCACTGATTATTACAAATTAGGCATTTGATATAATTCCATATTTTCACATGAGTTTAGTGCAAAAAATGTTTGGATCAACTCTTCTTACCTCTCCTTTGAATATGAATACAAGCACACCAAGCAAAATTTGTAGAAAGAAGATCACTCCAAGTGCAACTGAGAACTGTAAAAGTAATAATACAAACAGTCAGATAACTAAAGCTGGGCATACAACCAGTACGTGTCATTGTCAGGGACAAGTACCCCCCCCCCCCACCACCACCACCACCACCACCACCACCACCACTCCCCCCCACTTCTCACTAAGGTTGATTTTGTAATTTGTTGAAAACCAAGGAGAAGTATTGGGAGAGGGGGGAGTTAAGAAACTTGTGAAAGGGGTTTCCTATGATTGAAAAGTCTGTGGTCCCAAACAATTAATACGATTTTAAAAAGTCTCCTACTATTTGCCAGCTCAGAAACCAATGCTAAAATGATTTTCATATCGTTTCTCACTTAGTGCAGCAACACCAGGCATTGCTCTCTATGGAACTACTCTATGTCATCAAAAGTTAATTGATGTCTTTACCTATAGCCCCCCTCCCCCCATTTACATGGCTGGCAATACCCTTGCATACAAGTAGTAAGTACTACTACTAATAATAATAATAATTAGTGATTTATATTGTGCATTCTTCATGATGTAATGATTGAATGTGCATTACAGTGTACAACAGAATAGATAAATAGGTATAGCTACATATTTACAATACATGAAAGAGTTATTAAGATGAAGGTGTTGATTTTTACGGAGGGAGGAAAACCTGAGAACCCAGCGAAAAACCCTATCAGTTTAATTTGACACTTACAAACTTCAACAAACAAATATTTTCCCTCAGTGCTCCAATACATCCAGTAAATCCAAGAATAAACATTATTCCACCAACAATGATAAAGAAAAATGCAGGATCACTCCAAACATTGCCCACAAAATCTGAGTAGGACGTCGTTTCAAATCTCGCATAAATACCAATAGCTAGACATGCACCTCCAAGGAGCTGAAATTAATAACACATGATTGTCAATGATCATTGTAATGCAATAGCTCTAAATGTTACTGTTCAACACACTCGATCTAATGTCTAATTCGTCAGGAGTACATGTAATCACAACATCCTGTTAATTAAGAAACTGTGAGATTTTTACATTGTGTACCTGGTGTGCACTATAGAATAGTTCTATTTACCACAGTGGGGTATTGATATCACCCCCACCTTTTTTGTTTAATTTTAGTTCTGTGATGGTTGTTGTTAGGCAACATATTCTTAACCATATTTATTTGATGAATTGATATATATAACATGTACTTTCTAGATCTGTTTGTTCATTTTTAAAAACTTATTTCTTTAAAAAAACAAGAAGGTAAAAACTTACTCCTTATATAATAAGGCTGGAGAAAGAGTGTCAAACAAATAATATGACAGGCCACTCGAATTAATCATTTTGCTATGATGCTATATTTATAAACTAGAAGATTTTATAGTCGTGTATCATAAGTCTTTTCAATCTAAACCTTAAGATTTTTTCAAGAATATTTCACAAGAAACCATTATAGACGTAGATCAATAATAATCACAGAGTGAAATGAGATTAAAATGACATTTTAACGACATCAAAAAACTCTCATGTTGTGTCAGCCAAGTGTCATCATTGTCATCAATTAATATGACGAAGCACATTCAAAACAAGAGCATTCGATTGGACTTTTTCGTGTTTTATTTAACAAACTAAAGTCGTCAAGACATAGAAATATAAAAATGTGCTTCAGTATATCAATCATAAGAAATAAAATAACATTTCAAAAGCGAGACAATGTAAAGAAATGATCAATTTCAAGCGTTACAAACATGTTTCAAACCAAGCAATAATCAACATAAAAAAAAAACACCCAAACTTACCCAAAATAATACATTAAAGAAGAACAACAAATATTTCACAGTTGTGCTAACTTCGCTTACATCTCTCCGATGTTTAGCCATGGTTTTTCAAACCAAAACTAACGAGAAAAATGTCTTTAACACTTCGGTATGTAAAATCCACAGGCTGAAAGTCAACCTCCTACCGGAGCAGCGGAGATAAGACCCTGGGCACTGTGCCCTGGGTACGAGGTTTGCTCCAAATACTCTTAGTAAAGGGGTAGACTATCGGGGTATATATAGCCTGCAATCTCCCAATAACGCCGACATTCTCCCCATTAATACCCCCCATAACGCCAGAAACAAACAGAGGCGCACACTATTTATTGTTAACAAATACACTGACTCTTTTTTACTGCCCCAATATAAGGCTAATTTTATTTCTTATATTAGCGGAAGGGTGTGGTGGCGTTGCGTAGTGACGATACTAGTCATGCGCAGTCTGCACTGTAGATCACTTAATAATATTTGTTTTCAGTTACTGGTTGTTACTTATTTTGATTTTACGTCGTAGGAACCAATATTTTAAGGATTTTACCGTCAGTATTGCTCTTATTGACTGGGGTAAAAATCTTCAAAACGTGTGCGCGTGCTTTCGAAACTGCGCTGGAAAATATATCACGGTATATATTGTTCAATCAAAGTTTAAAAAGTTTAAGATGGGACAAAGAATACTTTGCGTAAGAGATTCACAATCTTATTTCTGAAGATCAAAAGTTAGCGTGTCCAAATCAAACGGGGAAAACAGTTTGAGAAGAGGTCGTCTGGTGAGTACTTCATTCAACAGTCACAAGTTTCAACAGAAGTCTTTCATTTAAAAAAAAACATGTTTTGTCTGAATTTAGATGTTTTCTCTTTGACAGAGTTTGAGAAGAAAGTCTTTTCATAAAGTTGTTTTTGGTAAGGCCGGATATTGAAGAATATGCAAGAACAATATAAACAATAAAAGCGAAATAAACCACAATATGGTCACGTGGTGTTGATTATTTTCTAGCAGTGACGTCAGAGCTGATGGAAAAGCTTCGTAGTTTACGCTGAGTTGGACGCCATGTTGAGTGGAAGAAAACGAACATCTTTGGAGCCTTTTCAACACGATTTATCATGATTTATAGAAAATGCAGAATGAAAATAACGACAGCAGGATCCAAAGAAGGAACCATTTAAATCATAGAGCAGGCGACGAGGAAGAAGTAAAGAACTCGAAGTGGACGGGGTTGGAGTTCTTCAACAACATCAAGAATTTGAGTCCGAAACTTTGGAGCTTAAATTTCTTAACTAGCTTGAGATTGAACGATAATAGTTTGACCAGGATACCAGCTGATATAGGAAAGCTAACTTCTTTAAGAAAGCTTGATTTATCATCAAATAAATTGCGAAGTCTGCCAGCTGAAATAGGAGATCTGATCAACCTAACTGAACTTTACCTTAACAACAACAATCTTCATAGTTTACCTCACGAACTCGGAAGGTTATTTCAGATTCAACTTCTTGGATTGGATGGCAATCCTTTAGCTCAAGAAATACTATCTTGGAACGCAAAAAAGAACGGCAGTTCTCAGTTGATTTCATATTTTTTAGATCATTTATCAGGTGAGTTGGACTGTGTTTGTTGTGTTTCTCTTTGAGGCGCTCAACAATGAAATGAATCCTTTCTTATTACATACAAAACACTTTCTAGATTTTGCATATCAAGATGATTCTGAATTGTCTCATTGATCTATCGCTTCCAAGTCTACCTCAAGATATTTTTGAAAATAATTCTATGATTCGATTTTGATTAGACAGAATTGTTGATTCGTGAAGAAAGTGCCACGCGGTTGTCATCATGTGTAAAGAAAGCTTTATTCGGAAACAAAGAAACATTGCAAGAAGAACTGATCACACGATAAACACACCAAATATTGGTTCACTTTAACCTACAACTCTCTTATTCCATGCCAGTTTTAGTATAATATTTAAATCTTCAATATATTTCAAATTCTCACGAATAGTAGTTCATGAATCAAGCTAATTCAGATCTTAAATAATTCTATTCACATCTAAACTACATTAACAATAAACATGTGAAATAAACGATAGTTTCTTAACGATCTATTTCTTTATGTTTTTCCAAGGTTTTCAGATCAATAATATTTCGTTTTTAGCTCACAGTTTCTTTCATCAACTCTCATTAATAATAATAATAATAGGTAGTTTAATTAACAGCACACCTGGGCCTAATTACATAATTTTGTAAAACGATAGCAAGTATCCTATTTTATAGAAAAAATCCACATTAAATGTTAGGGGGAAAATTGACTTTTTCTTAGATTTTAAATAAAATTTCTAAATTTTTCTTAAAATGAATTATGATGTTTAACTGGAATAGCCATCCTCCTGGTCAATTCAATTCAGTCATCATTGTGCCCCAGGCATCTTAATCTGAACTCCAAGGTTCAAAGCTTCTTGTGGACAGGGTATTCAATTATTGTCCATGGAATGGTTGGTTTAAAGTTTTGGTGTTGTGTCCCAGATCAAACATGGTTGCTTTTGATGGAAATGTTTAGAAGTTCCTTCTGAGGTTCATGAGTTTGTATTGAACTGGGCATTTGATTGGCTACTAGCAAGATCAGATGAAGTTGCGAACTTTTAAACATTTCCTTCAAAAGCAACCTGAAACTGACTGCAAGTATCACTTTGCTGCAGTGATTAGTGTCACAGCTCTCAGTGGTGTGAGAGAACATATTTTAAGCATGAATAGCATGTGCTGGGGGTATTGCCTTATACCATTAAGGGCTGATGTTAACTAGCTGTGTGAGACAGAACTTGGATCATAGGCGATTGCTACTCTCTACTTGGAACTCATGCTGTGAATGTTTCCCTGTGCTTTGTGTTACATGATATACAATTATCATGTATACTATAATATTATAATATAGTTTACGTTACTCTAATTTACCTATGGGAAATAATTTGTAGTTGCATGATTTAGTAAATACTCCGGATCCTATTACGTAAAGCATGATTTAACAAATTCCAATTACGTAAAGGATGTAGATTCAGAAATTGCAAGTTACGTAAACAGACATGAGTACTTGGTGGAGATGTTGTAATCGGTGGTTTGATAAGAGACTTTAATATAAAAGTACTGACTCATTCTACGTAGAGGAAATTAGTCATAGTTTCATAATATCTTCCTCTACCAGTATTATAAAAGCTTGAGCACAACTAAGCAAGTCATGCATTATTCACAAGGCATTAAGAGAAGTGCCTGAATAGCATCACGAACACTACCAGAAAGAAATGGGTCATTAGTGATAGAAGAAGTCAAGAAGAAGTCGTTGAAGACTCACAGAGTTGTGCTCAAGCAGAGATTAAGAGATAAGTGTGAACTGTTGAGGATTAATTACCTATTTGTTAAAGTTATAAAGGCACTAATTACATAGTATAATTGAAGTAAATAAATAGTTTTAAGAAAGTAACTGGTTCACACTGTTTTTTGTTGCGAGTAAAATAGAATCAAAATATTTTAAGTCCGAACGCTTGTAACATTTGTAGGAACTGTGACCACTGACCTGTTATAATATTCAGGTCAGTGGCTATGGCAGCTACTTTTTTAACCTGTGTAGTAACTTAGCTTCAGGAAAGGGAAATGGGGTGAAGACTAAATGTTAATGGAAGGGGGAGGGGGCATACCCAATCAATCCTGCTGCCCCCCCCCCCTTTAGGTACTCAGATAATCAACCAATTAAGTCACTACTAGTACTTTTGTTTTCATAGTTCAGCTACCTGAAGCAAACAGATGGCAATCTTAATGATACCATTAATTTGTAATGATATAAAACCAAAAAGATTTCAAATTTTCAGTTAATTTAATCAGAAATTTCTGACTCCAACTTGTGGTTCTGATTTCATTTTCCACATTGTTTTTTTGTGTCAGAGTGTAGATGCATTTAATAGATTTAATTGCAGTGTGTCAGGCTTATTGACTTTGTGTTATTTAGCCTGCAGTGCATGCTCTTGGGCATAACCTGCATGTTATGGGAATTACGTTTTCAGTTCCAGGAATATACAGGGTAGGGGGAAGCATATAGCTACTGAAAATATTGTGTATACAAAATGCAGTAAAGGTCTGTATCTGGACAGTGGTCCACTGTTTTGGTTTCAATATTTTAAACAGACCATTAGAATACTCTACTGTATTGCCTTTATGTAATTAATTAATATTAATTTAATTTATTCTTTGGTTAAGTTTGTGAAAGGCCAGAGGAAAGAACATGGCAGTTGATTGTACCAGAAAGAAGAAGATCTGCGCAAAGTAAGTAATTTTATTTCTTTCTAATGTTTGAAAAAAATGAAGGAAAAATTTATGAGAATTATTTGATTAATGGTTTTCCTTTTTTCTTTGTTTTGTTAGGTTCATTCATTGTTATGTGCTATAATGTATTGTGTGACAAATACTGCACAAAAGCAATGTATGGCTACTGTCCTAGTTGGGCATTGAAATGGGAGTACAGAAAGAAATTGATTATGAACGAAATTTTACAGCACCAAGGAGATATCCTAAGTCTTCAGGTAATGTTTGATATCATATTTTAATATATAATATTTATAAACTTTAATCATTAATAATTCATGAGGAAAACACAAAGAAAACCAGTATCATGTCTATGGTTTATATTTGAAGAATCCTATTGATTTACATGCACTTTAGACAACTTATTTTTCAGAATTACTATGCTAATGCCAAATGAGTTATTTTTGAAGCTTAAAACTGTATTTGTGTCTTAAATCTGATAAAACACTGGTGCTCATGTCTCATTATATAATTATTAATATAATATTCTAAAGTTTTATTTTCTCTGTTACAGGAAGTAGAGACGGAGCAGTTTTACAGTTTTTTTCTGCCAGAGTTGCAAAAGCACGGCTATGATGGAATCTTTAGTGCCAAGTCACGAGCACGGACAATGTCTGAAGATGAAGGAAAATATGTTGATGGATGTGCAATATTTTACAAGACAACAAGGTAATATTCAAAGGTTTTCTTTACTCTAAAGGAAACTCACACTGCAGTTATGCTTTGCAAGTTCAGTGTGCAGGTACATTGATCAGCCTCCCAGATGTATGCTCGTATGATTATACATTTTAAACACAATGTTATTTTTTCAGGTTTACTTTAAAGAAACAAGACATGATGGAGTTTAATCAGTTAGCAGCAGCAAATTCTAAAGATGCTTCTGACATGTTGAATCGTGTTATGACAAAGGATAATATTGGGATTGTTGCTCTTCTCGAGACTAATGAGAACTACAACTTTGAGTCCAACTCAGATGCCAGTTCCTCACATCGTCAGATAATAGTCTCCAATGTTCATATGGCCTGGGAACCAGAATACTCTGATGTCAAACTCATCCAAACTGTTCTACTGATGCAGTTTCTGCAGAATTTTCGCCAGGAGATTGACAGCAATTACATCCTAGCAGGTAAGTCTTATTTTAAGTCACCCAAACAACAACATGAACATTATGACATTGAATGACCTCAGCACCAACATCATGACAACTGCAACAACAACAACAACAACAACAACTACAATAGCAGCAGCAACAACAGCAATTGCAACAACAATAGCAGTAACAACAACAATAGCTGCAACAACAACAATAGCAATAACAACAACAACAACAACAATAGCAACAACAACAATAGCAGCAACAACAACAATAGCAGCAACAACAACAATAGCAACAACAACAATAGCAGCAACAACAACAACAACAATAGCAGCAACAACAACAACAATAGCAGCAACAACAACAATAGCAGCAACAACAATAGCAGCAACAACAATAGCAGCAACAACAATAGCAGCAACAACAACAACAATAGCAGCAATAACAATAGCAGCAGCAACAATAGCAGCAGCAACAACAATAGCAGCAGCAACAACAATAGCAGCAGCAACAACAATAGCAGCAACAACAACAATAGCAGCAACAACAACAATAGCAGCAACAACAACAATAGCAGCAGCAACAACAACAACAACAATAGCAGCAGCAACAACAACAACAACAATAGCAGCAACAACAACAACAACAATAGCAGCAGCAACAACAATAGCAGCAACAACAATAGCAGCAACAACAACAACAACAATAGCAGCAACAACAATAGCAGCAGCAACAACAATAGCAGCAGCAACAACAATAGCAGCAGCAACAACAATAGCAGCAGCAACAACAACAATAGCAGCAGCAACAACAACAATAGCAGCAATTGCCTCCTAGCCTCCCTCCTCCCCTCAGTGGCCCTGACTACTATAGTAACAATGAGAAGCACATAACAACTACAATGATAACAGTGGCAACAAAAACAAAGAAAGGAGCACTGATACAGTGAGTGAAAAACAGTTTAAAATATGTTTTTTTATTTTCCAGGTAAAAATGGCTCTGTGAGTCGTTCAATTCCACTTATGTTGTGTGGTGATCTAAATTCATTGCCTGATTCAGGACCAGTTGAATTCCTTGATAAAGGTCGAATCTCAATTGACCATCCTGATTTTCAGTCATTGGACTATGGTGGTTTTCTTAGTCGACTGAGTAGCACACGGAATGGAGAAAAGGCTGCAGAGTTAACACATGCGTTCAAACTGAAACGAACTTATGAGTCTCTTGAGTGTAGCAATTACACATACCATTTTCGTGGCGTCATCGATTGGGTTTATTACAGCTGTGAAGACCTAACACCAGTAGCAGAACTTACCTCTGTTGACCCTGCATATCTTAGACGTAATAAGCTAATTGGTTGGCCCCATCCACACTTCCCATCTGATCATCAGTCACTGGTCGTTGAGTTTGAGTTTGACAACCATGGTGCAACACAAAATGGTGGGTATAGTAACCCGGCATCCCACACACGATGAGATTCTTGCTTTGTCAAACAGATACAGTGCTGATGGAATGATGTTCACCAAAAGGATTAGTCATGATATTTCAATGTACATAAATAGAAGAATTTTCGTGTGCATCTCGGCAAACAATGCCCCACATAGTGAGTAAGAACACACGGTAACCCAACAAGGTCGCACTAAATTATTCATTTTAAATTCAGATTTTTAGATGTAGGTCTCTATAAATTAGGTGTTTTGGGGAAAGTTTCTTTTTACATGTTTTAATGCAGTGGAGATAGTCGGCATGTGTTCTGTAAAAAGCAAAATAGTAGATGAAATACCTGTTAGTAATTTTAATTTTTTTTTGTTGATATTGATAGAAGTAAACTAGAAGAAAGCTCGTTAGATTTTTGAATAGACTTGTTATAAATGAACAAACTTAGACTTTGATGTTTGTTTAGATTTTAAGTTTTTGTTTTATATTGGCATTTTTAAATCAGAAGATGTAAACTTTTATTTAAAGACTTGTGCCCGAACATTTCATCAGGATAATTATTCTTAATTTTTAACAATTTGTACTTAACATTTGTGAAACTATCTTTCACTGCCCATCCACTCAATAGTAATGATATTATAAAATCAGGAATTCTATCAACACAGAAAAAACAGTTCACATAATAACTTGTGTTGTTGATTTCTCATTAGTTATTGATAGTGAAATAAAAAGTGTAAGAGTTTAGGTCCTTTGACCTTTAATCCGTTCTTGCCTCTGAGTCTGAGGCAAAAAAGGTTCATATATATATATATATATATATAGTAAAATAGGCACACTTAGGTTACTTCATTTAAAACTTTAATCACGACAAATTTGTTTCGATAGACGCGATAATCACCTGATGAGTGTTGCCTCTGAAAATTTGTCATAAGTTTTAAATGGAACTAAGTGTGCCTATTTTACTATTTCGCTCTACTTCGGTATTGAGCACTTTTTTCATATGTATTTAACCTACCTACTTCTATATATATATATATAATATATATATATATATATATATATATATATATATATATATATATATATGTTCTAGGGATTTTTGGTGAAGGAAAATTCGAGTGTAGAATATATACATTATAAGACCAAACCAGGACCAGTTGTGAAAAATGCAACTACACAGGCCTTCTGGCAGGAATTGAACCCATGACCTTGCGATTCTAGTGCAATACTCTTCTAGGGATTTTTGGTGAAGGAAAATTCGAGTATAGAATATATACATAGAATATTATATGTATATATTCTACATTCGAATTTTCCTTCACCAAAAATCCCTAGAACATATGCTATGTAATTGAGTGAAATGCCTAATATTACTTATGTATATATATATATATATATATATATATATATATATATATATATAACTGACTGTTTCTTACTTAAGACATCATTGTTGCTACTCTGAGTTTCACGCGGTTAGGCGATCATCAGGAATCTTTCGTAGTGCCTGATGATCGCCTAACCGCGTGAAACTCAGAGTAGCAACAATGATGTCTTTAAGTAAGAAACAGTCAGTTAAATCCGCTCTGCCTATGTATAGGTATCGAGCACTCTTCATTCTACTACTAACATATTTACTTGGTATATTTATTTACTTGGTATATGTATATATGTATATATGTATATATATATATATATATATATATATATATATATATATATATATATATATATATATATATATATATATATATATATATATTTAAAATACTCATTAATAATTCGTGAAGAAAACAGAAAACAAATCATGACCGTGAAGAAGGTTGTATATCTGATACAAACCACTAGTGGTTGTATATCAGGTCTATCTCAGCTCTAAAACATTGAAATTGAGCTTTTTCTGAATTAATCTGAACAAATATTACTCATATTAACATCAAAGACTCGGAGTATTTTAAGCTGTATTTTTGTCCGTGTTGTATATCCAATACAACACAGCCACTCATATTGTAAATAGTATATATATATATATATATATATATATATATATATATATATTCAAGAGAGAACTCTCTGACCTTGGGCAGTCTATGGCTCTAAGCAAGAATGGGTTAAATTTATTCTCTTATAATTATTTTTTATTCACTTATAAATTGGAGATTATTATATGCAGTTATATTTTAGCCAAAAGCTGAGTTGAACTTCATGCTGACATAATAGATATTCACCTGTATTGCACAATATATATGTAAGAATTTTACATTGTGAATATTAAAACTACTGTACTGTGTAAAGGCTGCAATTCTGGCTACACAATCTCTTAAAACAAGAAAGAAAGAAAGAAAGAAAGAAAGAAAGAAAGAAAGAAAGAAAGAAAGAAAGAAAGAAAGAAAGAAAGAAAGAAAGAAAGAAAGAAAGAAAGAAAGAAAGAAAGGAAGGAAGAAAGGAAGAAGGGAAGGAAGAAAGGAAGAAAGAAAGGAAGGATGGAAGGAAGAAAGAAAGGAAGGAAGGAAGAAAGAAAGGAAGAAAGAAGGAAGGAAAGGAGAAAGAAAGGAAGGATGGATCGATGAAAGGAAACAAACAAAAGAAAGGAAGAGAGAAAGAATGAAGAAAGGAAATAAATAAATGAAGATAGAAAGGAACAAACAAAGGAAGAAGAAAGAAAGAGAAAAAGACAGAAACAGAAAGAAAGAGGATAGCACTTCTGGTGATGCTTATATATTTCAGATATCTTTTTTTTTTGTTCTCGGAGTTCGTCGCCTTACTCTCGTAACATGTCGTGCCCCGTGACGTCACGTCTCACGTGATTCTTGCTGGTTCCTCGAAGGAAAGATGGAGGGAGATTTAAACTTCTTGTTCCGTGCTGGGCCTTTTCATCAATTTTCAAGGTAATATGTTGTCACTTTCTGCTTTAAGGTAATACTAAATAATGTTTGATATACTTTTAACATTTATTTGATATTTATTTGAGCCTTGGTTGGTCTTTTTGAGAATTAAATGGCGAATAAGAAAGCCTAATTCGGCCATGCGACAAATCCGCCCTTTAAACTGAAACCTGTTCTTTTAAATTGAAGTCGTTTTAAAACTTCTGTAGACAATAAAACGTATTGGTTATCGAATTTAGAGTTGTACAAAACGTTTTACAGCTTTTATTTAATAAAAGTTCGGCATTTAACTTGAAGCAGAACGTAAAAGAGTTCGGAGAAGAAGGCGAAAGAAAATCCTAGATGGCCGCCATGAAAACGTTTTACATCAAGTTACTTATTGATCTCTCATAATTAATATTTTATTTTAGATTGTTAAATATGATTGGTAATTGTATGAAACTCTAGTTTGATAAATATTTTTAATAAATAATTGTACATGTTTTATGTTTGTACACAAACCAAAAATAATATTGATTTTGTTTTTTAAGCTGAAAAAAGGTCACCACATGATACCACAGATTTCACTAAAAAATGTCAAAAGATGCCACTAGGAGATACCAAAATACCACCAAAAGATGGAAATACCACCAAAAGATGGAAATGCCACCAAAAGATTGGAATGCCAAAAGAATATTATCAAGATTGAGAATATTTCTGTATTTTTTGGTAAGTTCCTTTTTAAAAATATGAAACGTTAGGCCATGCAAGAAAATTTTCTTGATTCTACCCACGTTTTCTACATCACATTTTCATTGAGTTTCGGATTAGACAATTTTCTTTATTTTGTTATAAAATATAAAAATATAAATGTGTTGCCCAACAAGGAATCTGGTTTTCTTCATATTTGATTTTTTGATGTCCAAAGTTTTCCAAAAATAATATATTTCTAGTTTTAGAAATATTTTTAGTACAGTATGTTATATTTTTTATATTTTTAGTTCAATAATCAACAAATCAGTACATAGTTTTTATGTCAACTGTGCTTTCATAATTATTTGTTCATATACATGTATTTGATAATTTCTCACCAATTTCAAATTTTTATATTATTTAAATATTTTTGTTATATTTTGATATAAAACATACAATGTAAATCTCTTGTTGTCTATAATTTTCAAATTCTAGTGGTAAGAATCAATAATATTTTTTTATGTGGCCTAAATATTTTTTGGTTTTATTTTTTATCTTTGATTAAAATGTTTATGGAAGCCCAGTTTCCTTCCCCTGTGACCCATGACTTAAGAAACTTTCTAGTAAGATTAATAGCATTCTCACAATTAATTTTGCGCTCTTAGTTGCCTAATGCAGATCATTGTCATGGCAACAAGTTTCTTGAGTTCCTTTGGTGAAATTTCTTCAAGTTTTACAGTCTTATGGGAATTGTTTCAAGAACATTTTAGTGCAAAATAAATGTAGGATTGTTCAGTTGGTTTTGTCAATACACTGTATCACCAAATTTAATAACTTTTTTGACATTAAGCAAAATTTGTTTGATAGAATTTTTTTGGGAAAAAGAAATATTACAAAGGAGTAAGCTTTTTTTTTGAACTGTGGAAACTTATATACAATTTCACTGAAGGAACTGCAAGAAATTTGCATTCATATTTGGGTTTTGTCAGGCGTGCTGATGTGATATAATTTTCTGATCATTTATGGTAACTTTTCTGCCAAATTAGCAACCAGCTTGCGTGCGAGGGAGCCACCTTTTCTGGCTAGAACTTACATTTTTCTTACTCTGGAAAAAAAAAGGTTTGACTGGAACTTTGTCTTGTCTTATCTCTGAAAATATAATCATGTGGCCACTTGATTTTAACTCATTGCTGACAAAGGAATTTTAAGAAGTGTCATCCATTCTTTAATTTGAAGTTTTTCAACATCAAGACATTTCAAAATGTCAAAATATAAACACACAATGGTAAAATTAAAAGTTTAATACAAGAAAAAAAAGTGTTCCAGTCAAAACATTCAGTTCCAGTCAGAATTTTTATTAAGTAATGTTTTCAATAGCAGCAATGGGATTAATTTTCAGAAGCATCACTATTTTTTTGCGTGCGGTAAATAATCACCAAGTCTGTAGTATCCATTACAGTTCTTGCATGGTTATAGCTGCTTTTAAACAAGATTTTTACGGTTTTTCACACGCACTACTTTTGATGAAATGGCATCTTCTCATTGGCTTTGGATGCTCTGACTTGCAGTTTTTACTTTCCTTGTACTGGTGCATTATGGGTGGGAACAATACAACAGCAATCTTCTCTTGAATATAAATTTCTGACAGCAAATGAAAACAACAACAAACTTTTAAAAAGCTGCCAAACGACAGTCAACAAGTGAACAAAATTTCTGAATCCCAAGTCAAGTCTTGTATAAGCCAGAGTTGAATGAAGAACACTTGGAAAGTGAGTTTTACTAATCCCAATGTGAAGTGGAAGCAATCCTAACAAGAAATGAACAATGCCAGTGAAGCCACATAATAAACTTCTGATTAACCTTGTTTGGTCATTGTAAGAATATCAGTCTGGGCATCTTTTACGTGGACCAACCACTGACCTATATATAACTGTACTGTGGATGCCCTATATCAATGACTGACAGAGAGTGATTGATCCAAGATGGTGGGTTATGAGTCCTTTCTCTCATTGTAGTGACTGCTGACTTGATTGGCCTGTGGGGCATGCCTCGGCCCACAGTCAAATAACTACATTGGGTCAGCAGTGACTACCGTGAGAGAAAAGGCTTGTATTTCCACCATCTTTGTTCTGTCACTTTTGGATGGGATCCATGGTTCAGTTATATATAGATCACTGGCACTGACCTCGTGTTTTGGTCTTGTTTCATACTGCCAAGACTCCAGACTGATATTTTTCTCTAATGACCATGCTCTTGGTTAATAAAAAGTTATTAAACTTGGTCCAGTTGTGTTTGAGTATTATTACACTGTCGCGAAATTTGAACTGTTAAAAATGCTTTGTGTTGCCTTTTTGAGAGGAAAACAAAATAGTTATTTGAAATTTGATTTTAATAGTGTCAAAATTTGTACTTGGAAAAGAAAATTGACTTTTTAATATCATCAAGAATTTATCATTGAAGCTTAGTAAGATCAAATTGATTTTAATTGTGAAATGTCAATGAAAAATAAATATACATGTACATGTACATTTTTTCAACCTAAATTCAAAAAAATTTCTATAAGCAGAAGATGTTTTATATCCATCTAGATGCAGTAATGCTTACAATTTTAATAACTGCAGTAAAATTGAATTTTTGAATCAACTACAGTTTAATATTCCTCTCAACTGAACCAAGTTTGTATTGTGATGGACAATTGTCGAAATACTTGAACGATGTTTTGATTAATAAAACTGCGTATAGTTTTTAAGAAGACGCTGCAAACCTAGACGAAACAATCAAAGCAAATGAATATACTTAAATGTAATCCTAGTCCAACCTCTCAAATCTGAAAAGAAAATCCTTTAACAAACCAAGCTCTTTCATTATATCTGCTGATCAGATTGTCCACTAGATTTGCGCTCATCGCATTTTACTCTGATAAAGGACTCCGCTTGAAAGGTCGAGTTGATTTCGTTACTAAAATTCTCGGCAGTTTACCATCTGTTCACATTGCTTTGAGAAAAAGAGAAATGTCTGCAATTTTAAAAAAAATGTTTTACGGAATATAGAATTTATCATTGTGGTTTGTGCTTTATAATTTGGATTTTTTAACAAGTAGATCAGAAAATATCCTCTATTGGTGCGATGAAAGATTTTTTGAAATATTGTTCTATCAAAGTTGTGATATATTTTCGTTTATTCCGAAGCCATTTCATTTTCTTTGTTTAGTTTCTATTAACTAAAGGTGGATCAATGAGAAAAAACTGTGAAAATTATATTTTTTCTTGTGGAATGTTTTGCAGTGTACAGTTGTACTTCATTCTGTTCGTTGAATCGTCTTGGTGTCCGTGTTGATAATTGAGAAGAAGAATGAAGTAGAAATGTACACTGCAAAACGTTTTAGATGGAAAAATCTATTTTTTATCGTCTTTTCTTATTGAACTACCTTAAGTTTGCAGCAGTTCATTCAAAGTGTACTACATCTTGCCTGGAAAGTGGAAATAAAGTCTTGTGGTTGTTGTCCATATATATAAATATGCAAAGTAGAACATGGTTTAAACTGTAGAATATTACTGAACAAAGTACTTGACATGTTATTTGAACAATATTTTCCGACATATATTCCGCTACATTGCAGCTTTCTTAGTGGTCTGGGTCACAGCACGAACTTGAACTAGATAGAAATAAGGTCTGAATAATTGCTTGTTCATGCATACAATAAATAAATCCCAAGTTTTGGAACAAATAATTGGTTTAAATAATTGGTACTTTCACTCGCCGTCTGTGGTGTCGTGGTCAGAATTCAATTTATTTCAGGACCAGTTTTACACACAACTCATTTTGGAAGGCTTTACTGAGAAAAATGCCTTGAAGTACTCTGGTAAATTATTTTAATATTATCTTCAAACCTTTCGATCAACGTGTGGCAACAACGAATTGTGTTTAATTATACTTATGTTGAATGATGTGAAAAAGATAATTATGCCACTACATTTCATGATTTGTAAAATCCGTTCGCTATGGTGGTTCACAGCTCCATTATTAAAAATATATAATTACGCATGTCTTAGAATTCAAATTCAAACCAGTAGCTGCAATATAAGACATGTTAAACGTTGATTGATTTTACAACAATGTACTGTAGTCGAGTTTTACTCAGTTTTATCCATGTTCTGCTTTGCATCTGAGGACTGACAATGACATGAATAAGCCGAAAACCAATGACAATGTTCAAACATTTCACAAGCTAGAAAGTTGTTGCGAGGGGGGGCTCAAGCTTGGTGTCGACACAGGAAAATTTTCCATCAAGACAGGAACAGACATGGCAGTTTTCCTTGCCTTATGAGCTCTCGGTCGGAACTAATGACTTTAACACAAAGGAAACTTTCCTGTCCATTCCTTTCTTGCGGAAAATGTTCCGGAGTGGAAACTAGTCTTGAAAGATTCATCGTTGGACGCGTTGCCGAACAAATGTTAAGACGCGCTCGGACAATAGACGCAGAAATGCTAGAAACAACAATAAATGTTGGACATAGACAACGCACATTGCACGCCGGAACGATAGACATTGCACGCAGAAACGAATAGACACTGCACGCAGCGGCGATAGACATTGCACGCAGAGACGATAGACATTGCACGCAGACAATAGACATTGCACGCAAAGACGATGGACATTGCAGGCGAAGACGATAGACATTGCACGCAAAGACGATAGACATTGAACGCAGAGATAATAGACATTGCACACAAAGACGATAGACGTAGGACGCAAAGACGATATACATTGCACGCAAAGACGTAGGACGCAAAGACGATAGACAAAAGACACAAAGACGATAGACATAGGACGCAAAGACGATAGATATTGCACGCACAGACGAAGGACGTTAGGACGCAAAGACGTTAGACAAAAGACACAAAGACGATCTAGACATAGGACGCAAAGACGATAGACCTTGCACGCAAAGGCGATATACGGTAGGTGCAGAGACGATTTACGTTATGCACGGTGAGAAAATACGCACGAACACTAACCTTAAGTTGCATCAAGCGATTAAGTTATATTAGAAATAATTTTTGTCAATTGGTTTTCGGTTATTTCAAGTCATCATTTCTTGTGTGGGTGGGGGTCATTGTATAAGAGAACATGGCGTTATGGCTTTTGTGGACGGTTTCTTTTCAACAAGTAAGTATTATACTTTAAAGAGATTTTTAACCTGACTTAACAGTGTATTATCCAAAGACGTTTCATATTCATCTTTTCTCTTCATCTCTTCTTTAAAATGGACCTCTCTTGAACACAACTGTCAAATATTTTATGCATATTCGATTCCTCGTGAATTTCACCATTAAATTTACACAACATTACTCAAGATTAAAGTGCCTTCATTGTTCAACAGTTGTCAAAATACAACCGATAATTAATATCTTGATCATTTGGAGCAGATGTGTAAGCATATTGGCAGTGGTGTTCAATTTTGATCCATTTTCCGTTAATTAGTCGACATTTTGGGGGTAACTGAGTGACCCTTTTCTATTAGGTGTCCCTTCTTTCACGCCCTAACTACGATCTATATGCTATTTAGGACTTTTAACGGTTAAAATATGGGGTATGAATTTAGATAGCTCTATCCAAGAGAAAGCTCTTAGTTTATTGGTAGGGACCCCTCTTTTATGAACCTTTAGTTCTAAAATAATTTTCCATTTAAGAGAAGATATTACTGAGTGAGTTGGGTTATAATGACCTTTCATCCAGTCCTACTTTCACACTGATGATACAATTACTCAAGGATTACCCTCACTGATATAGTTAACAATTTGGTATCGAGATGTCAGTTTTAACTGAACGCTTTTTCAAATTCGACTCAATCAGATCCAATCATGGCTGAACAAGAACGTCTAACTACAAGTTTTATAATTGCTAAGTCTAATACAAGTATCCCTCAGATGCCGTATTTAATTAGCTGAGGTCAGTTAAGAATGCCTATTTATTTCATCTCGCTTATTTCAAACATCAAAAGTCTATTCTGGTCAATGTCTCTAAAGGTGGATTTCCATTCAGTGCATTTTATCGCGCGATCGACTTTTTGCGATCGCTTTCTTTTGAATAGGCGAGTTTCAGGGTGTTGCGCGCGCATCATTTTTCAAAAAAACTGGCAATCTCCACTCAAAGTAAACATACTGTTTAAAATAAACAAAGTGTAGATACAGTTTCTGGATATAAAACATTGTTATTCTGCTGTTGTTGGCTCGCTAGGAAGTCTGTTTGCCATTGCTTACTTTGTGGGGAGCCCGCCAAGAGCCCGCCAATTTCTTTCCAAAACGATGCGCGCGCAACACCCTGAAACTCGTCTGTTGTGGGTTGTCAAGCGGAACGCATTTCATTAGCTTTGGTTGAATACACACATTTCAAAAGAAAGCGATCGAGGAAAGTCGATCGCGCGACAAAATGCACTGAATGGAAATCCAGCTTTATGTAGCTAAGTCCATCCATTCTTCTCCAAAATTTCTTTGGATAATACACTGTTTTTGTTAAAGTTCAACTTTGTTTTTGTTGCTCTACATCAAGGTGATGGAAACTTTAGACTGTTCTTTGTGTGTTCTTGAATTTCTAAGAAATAAGAATTATGCATAGGATAAAATGTTTCACAGAAATATCTGATTTTGAAAAGTGATTTTGTTTTAGTAAAATTCAGTAAACACTTTTAATGTTTTTCAAAATTATAAAGAACCTACTTATATTGAACATGCAACGAATGAAAATTCACACTGATGTTTGATGAACCAAAAGTTTGATTCGAGTTCCCATCACCTTGTTGTAGGCATCTGCTTCAAAGTTGTTTTGCTTTGATTATAAATGTCAGGTTAAAAAAGTAGAAAGAACTATGGCTGTACAAAGTTAATTTGTTGTTGAACAATATTTGTTCCTCGTAGCATTTCAGCTGAAAATCTCGAAAGAAATCTTTAAATAGCCATGTTCTTTCTGCTCTTCAATTGGGCAAAAAATAGGTCAATAGATCATGGTCTGTGAAACACCTTACCTTAATCTATTTTCTCCATGTTTTTGTGCATTTGTGAACCTCTTAAAGTATAATACGTGTGCTTGGTCAAGAAAAGATTCTAGTCATTAGTGATCAGTGAAAGCTTTTGTTTTCTCCGAATTTAACACCAGTTATCCAATGTTGTCTTTGCAATCATTGGCTGGTTTGGTGTTGCATTCTTTGTTAAACAATGCTGTTATTGATTGCTATATGAATATGGTTCTTGTCCACTTGTGTTCACCACCACAATGTTGACAAAACCAATATTCACTTCGCCATTTTCTGTTCTATAATGATTCACATCAATACACAAGTTGTTCTCTTTGATAATTGTTTATTGAAGTTGTAATTATTACAAAGTGCTTAATAAAGTGTACAAATTATTCATGACTATACTCCTTAATAATATATTCAATTCCCATGGGAATTAACTATTATATAAAAGGTAAAACTGCCCCGGCTGACTCCCCAAGTGCTGCTCTTACTTTGAGTTGAAGTAGCATATGCTAATCCAACTCAAAGCAAGAGCAGCACTTGGAGAGCCAGCCGGGGCAGTAAAGCGAACACCAACTTCAACAATTGTGAAGCTAGCATTCACTTGAGCGGCCGCATACCTTGCAAACGCAAAACCCATTAGTAACTAAACACACAGCATGAGCGTAAGCACTTACTAAGCACTATGTACTTAGCGAGTACTTACAGCTCAGCTAGGGCAAACTAAACATGCAAATTTGAAATCCCTCCACCGAAATTAATTATGCCAAATCTAGAAAGCATGCAAGACCCACTGCCCAACTAATCCCTAGCTCCTGCCTTAACTGCCTAAGTCCTGCCTAAGTCCTACCTAGCTGCACACCACTCGTAATTTTCACTTCTACCACCATCAGACAACCACAGAGACGCTCACATAACCCCCCCCCCTACCAACTACCCCCTCCCCCCACTTAAATCTTACACTCACCCGCCATACTCAACAAACATGCACATTCCTCACTTTTATCTAAAAATTACAGTATAAAAGAAAAAGAAATAAAAATAAATTACATTATAATTTAGCTAACTTAACCCACCTATTTACTATAAATTTTGCAATACCATTTCGAAAAAGTTGTCCTACAGCATGCAAAGGCCCTTGACATACCCAGCATTGCCGAACCGCCTTAAATTGTATGCTTGCGCTCATGATACATTATTTTACTAGATCAAAGAGGATTTCTATTAAGCCGGTTTTCCACTTGCAAATTTTTTCACGTGAATCGGCATTGCTATTGTAAATATTGAATAGATTTCCAATTAGTTCCAGCCGAGAGCTCTTAAGACAAAAGAAATATGTCGATTAACGCGAAAAAAATTCGCAAGTGGAAAACCTGCTTTAAATAAGAGTAAATTCCCTAGAACCTAGGCATTAAGCCACGTACTTCCCAGGCGCGCAGCAACGAGGGAGGTATGCGGCTTAATGCAGAGGTTCCTGGTACTTAATTAATTAACCACAACAATTAACTAATTTAGTTCAAATTTCACAAGGTTTTGTCTTTATCTGTATAGTTCCCTGGGCTTTATACGGATAAAGACCGTGCATTTATTATGATGATTCAATTCAATTGAATTCAGTTTGTTTGGGAGATAAAGACTTATGAATACCAAAGAGAAAACCGCGCAAAATTTGAACTAACAATAATCATATTACTCCATAAAACTGATTTACTTTTTTCAAAATAATTGGTATTTGCCTTGAGCAGAACGTAATTTTACTTTCGACATCTCCACTGTTGAAAACAAAATTCAAAAACAAACTAGGTTTTTGAGGCCTAAAACTCTGATCCTATAGCTGTTTTTTTCTTTTTCTTTTCATAGATAATGGCATGATTACAGTAGAATATGAACTTCTTATATTTATATTAAAATATAAAAAAATATATATGAGAAAAGACTGATTTGTCTGAATCAGTTTAGAAAACTTTCTTTACACAATCATGCCAAAATCTCTGAAAGCATTATATAATACTGTACTTCCTCAAATAAGCACCCAGATGCTTATTTTAAATTTTAGATAAGAATGTTTTAAAGAACATCACAGTTCTGTAACAGACGTTCGGGGAACATTCGTGAAGCTCAATTACTCAGAAAAGATTTCTGAGACCCCAGACCGGGTTCGAACCTGCAACCTTCCAATGACCAGATAAACACAACTATTTTTTTAGTTTGCCCTTATCTCCAATTTAGCCCAAAAGGGTGGTTTCTTATTTGAGGAAATATGGTATTCCTCTGTCCTCCTCTCTAACCAACATTTATGTTACTATAATTACTGTCAAAATGGAAATACCTTCCCACTTCCACAAGCTTCTGTAGGTGGTTGTGTATTACTGTATTCTGTAGCCACTACTGAAGCGCGAGGAAAGCCTAGCGATATAAGTCACCAATTCTTAATGTATATTCGTCTGTTGGTATCGATTTGGGATAAACATCCATTGTATTATGAATAAATGCCATTTGAAGCTAATTTATACTGTTTACATACAGTTTTCAACAAAAAGTTTTCTCACACTTCGGTAGTCAACTACAGAAGCAGTAGTGGGAAGGTATTTCCATTTCTAATCTATCAGTATCTATTACCAATAATTATATAAAAATTGCTTTTTAGATATTTAAAGGAAAAGAAAGAAAGGAAAAGAAAGAAAGGAAAAGAAAAAAAGAAAAACAGGAAGAAGAAAAAGCAAAATAAAAGGTTAGGATCCTCTTTGATCTTAGTACAATGTATCGGCTACTAGACTAAATTACATTGAGAAACTCACATTCATTGACTTGCTTTGCCATGAGTCTGGGTCCTGCTCCAGTTGGGTGTATTGCATCCGAGTTCTGCTGCATTGGGCTGGGTCCCTTGTCCATCGGGTTCTGGTCCATTGGTTGGATCTGGGTCCTGCTCCAGTTGGGTCCATTGCATCTGAGTTCTGCTCCATCAGGCTGGGTCCCTTGTCCATTGTGTCCTGGTCTTGTCCATCGGGCTGGGTCCCTGGTCCATTGATTGGGTCTGCATCTTGTCATCCTCTTTAACAGGGGTACAGCTTCCAAACTATTTAGTCTGCAAGTTTTGAATCTGGAAAGATGAAATGATCAAAATTATTAGAATTGCTATTGGACTACAATATAATTATAGGGAAAATAGATATAATTTTGATAGTTGTTTTGTTTGAAAGTAAAGTTAAAATGTGAGCCTGGTATCAATATCAATGTACTGTACTTGTAGCCTGTAGTTGTGGCAGTTAGTTGTAGTGTTGTAGTGGCCATAGCAAGCACTTAAAGTGACTAAGGAAGCCTCATTTAGTTCAGTTTAATTCATCACATGAAATTATGATTGATTATGGCAAGTGCAAATAAATAATTATTAGTTTAAAAAACAATTATAAATAAGTTTGTGAATTAAAGTGCTTATCAAATGAAATTTTTGCATTTCACATTATTTGACGATAATTAAAATCTTTTGAATTTTGAACCTGGAATGATCAGTTATTAATATAAAACTATTAGAAATGCTATTGGACTCTAATTGTTAGAGAAATATATAACACTGTACTTTAATAAGTGTCAAGTTTCTTGAAGGCAGAGTCAAAATAGTTGTAATTGCTTTGGTTTTTTAAAAATGTGAGCTTACATGTATTACCATGTTTGATGTTACTGCACTGTTGGAATAATTTTGTGCTATATTGGTTGTTCTGTAATGGCCATAGCAAGCACAAAAATACTGGTAGCTTATTAAAGGCATTCAGCAATGAGGCTTGAAGTTTTCAAAAAACATTGTCAATGTGGACTACACTGTACCAGTAAATCAAAACATTTCAACATGATGTTGATCCAATGAGAGGACATGGGAGAGACTAATTATTATAATGAAAAAACAACAACAATAAAACTACAAAACCGATCATAAACCATAATTTTACCCATAATAAATCTTATCTACCCATGATGGATCTGACCAAACTTCACAGCATTCCATGTTAGGCAGTTGCAAAGTTTGTTTAGAAATTGAAAACTATAATGTGGCAACCATGAAATTGCACTCTGACATTTTGGTTGGATAATTGACAACCAACCTCATGGACAATGTACTGTAGTTGCCAAGTTCTGAATGAACTTCTGACCAAACTTCACAGCATTCCATGCTAGAGTGATATGAAATCAACTGTAATTTTAACCATATTACAAATCTATATTTTACACAGACATACAGAATATCTCTATTTTAATTAACATATCAGTGATCTTAGGTTTAACCCATCATGACCATAAATTATAATTTTAAGCTATCATACAGTAACTCTCAAGTTTAATTTCCTGTAATTCTTAATTTTCACCCATCATAAATCCTAATTTTAACCCAACAGAAATCTTAATTGTATCTAATAATAAATTTTACTTACTGTACATGTATCAGAAATCTTAATTTTAACACATATTAATATCCCAATTCTACAGTATCATAAATCATAATTTTAACCTCTCAAAGTTCTTAATTTTAACCTACCATAAACTTAATTTTCACCCATCATAAATCTATACCCTAACCCAATTGATATGAAATCAACTGTAATTTTAACCATATTACAAATCTTTATTTTAGCCTACCACACAGACATTAAGTATTTATTTTAACATATCATTGATCTTTTAACTTATACTGTAAAGCCTAAGTTTAACCAAAATAAATCTTAGTGTTAACATACAGCATAAATCTTAATTTTCACCCATCATATATCTTAAATTTTTCCAATAATACATTTTAACCTGCAATCCTGGTCAAAATCACTTGAACACCTTGCCTTAAATCACATCTGATATCAAATTTCCTTCTGAAAATCATCCCCCCACTCCCCCCATTCAATTTTGATAAAAAGTTGCACTGAACATACTTTGCATTTCATTTTCTAACCAGCATTGAACAGGGGGAGTGGGGGTGATGTTTTTTGTATATAATCTTAGGAATTGATGCACTTAACTTCTTTTTACGTAACTGTCCATGTTAATCTGCTTGCTATGGTTGTTGTCCATTATTGTTACTGAAGTAGGTAGCAGTTTTGTCAGTTTTCATCTTAATGTCATAGAAACTCACCATTTGTGAAATCCATTAGACTTGGTTCAAATTTGGGTGTGGCTTGATAACTCAGTTAGCTGTGTTTCCAAAGTCTTTAAATGCAAAAGATTATCTATTCTGCAAATAAAGGTTAAAAAATGTTTAGAATTTTATTCCATTATAAAGTTATACAAATTAAGTATGCAAGTTAAGTAGTTTGAAAAAAAAGTTAATAGCTTAACACTAAATGGCAACTTAATGCTGATGAAACATGACTTGTAGTCAAGAAGTTCTTTTCAGACTCAAAATCTGCTCTTCCAACACCAGCATTTTAAATGCCTACTTTGCCACCTGAGGCTCAGTAGCTCAATGGTTAGAGAGAGTGACTAGGTCTCACAAGGTTGCAGGTTCAACCCTGTTTGGGAACTCTAGTGCTTAAAGCTTGAGTAGCAAACTGAAAAGTTTAAATTAAGTGTACTATACATGTAGGTACTGTAAAAAAATAAACTGTTGTAACTTTTTACACTAATAATCTTCTTACCTCAAATGATAATATCTTGAAGCAGTACTAGTTATTTTGGTGGGTTCATGTAGGGTTGTTAAACTTTTCACGACAACTTTTCCTTTTGTCTGTTCTATTTCATTCTGTTGTTGATTTAAAATAGAAAAAAGATTAAAAATTAAAACAAAAAATAGGCAGAATCAAAATTATTTAAATTCTAAGTTATAATAAACAGAAGTTTAAATGGTTAACAGGAATGTGAGTAATTTTAAAAAGTGGATTAAAGAAGTGAAAGAGAAATGAATGGAAATGAATGTGAACGCCTGATATTAGTATTAGCTTTAGTTACGGGAGGGAGCAAATGAATTTTCTAAAGGCAGTTATTTATTGCAGTCTTGTATATTAAAATAGTATTACAACGGTAAAAGTAAATAAACTTATATAATGTTAGCAATTTAGCATTCAAGATAGGCAAGTCTGTTAGTTGAAGTAAAATGATATGAATAATTAATTAGATTAGTCGATAAAGCCAAACCCCGCAAGAAAATTCATTTCTCTTAAAGGTAAGAATAACGTTCGGAAATATTTTCAGTATAAGCATTTACTTACATGTTTGCAAAAATCGCGTATAGTTGTTCTCCATCGCCAGTAAAACCAAATTTTCCCAGCATTTTCGATCATCAAAGAAGCAGCCGCCATCTTGCCTTCGGCCACATGGTGTTCTTGTTAAGCCAATTTTTCGCTAAGTCCTTCCACCAAACGTTTTCCAAACCTCAATTTCGGCATCGTGGACGTCTTACGGTGTCACTGTCGAAATGTGGAGAATTCTTCTTTCGTTTTATACTGCTATTTTCTCGTCAAACTCACCATTGTGGTACCGTACGAAGACACCCTTCCGCCATGTTTGCCTCTTCTCGGCTTTGGATTGGTTACTGGCCCCCCTGGCCGTGCTCATTGTGTGTATATGTTATTGTTATACAGGTAGTTTAGAAGCTAAAATGAGCCCTTAAAGTATATTCCTTGCAAATACAGCGTTCATATTTACTAAAATTATATCGTTCTTGCCTGTACTTGTTGTGTAATCGTTTAAAAATCGTCTTATTGAGGTTTTCTCTTATTTTTTTTTTGTGTTTAATTATTTATAGGCGGAAGCACTATCCCGATTATACAGTGGTTTTCAACGACCAGCCTGTTGGCTGAGTGGTCAAGGGCGCTGACGAAGGCGCGGACTCGGTCGGACACTCGGGCAACGCCCTGTATGAATAACTTCCAACGTCAGATGGTGACTTCCACAGATGGAAATTTCCACGGATGGAAGTTGTTGGGGGGAGGGAAAGGAAGGAAGGGGGGAAGAGAAAAAAATAAAGTTTTTTTTCCTCTAAGTCAGACACCGTCACTATTCACTTGTCTTTTTCCTCTTATGTTCTCTTTCCCTCTTCCCTCTCGAGAGGGAAGAGAGAGAGAAGACTCTCTGAGAAGACTCTCTGAGAAGACTCTCTGAGAAGACTCTCTCTTTTCATCAAAGAAGAGTCTCTTCTCATCATATACACCACCTTCGCTCGCCAAACTAAAGGTCTTAGTCAGGCAGGCTTCAGCGTGCATGTGCAATGGCGATAGCCACATATTACGCATGATCTTCAGAGGTTACTTATGAATAATTATTTTCGTCCAAATATTGTGGGACACTTTTTAATTATATTCATGAATAAATTTTTTTACAAACGTCTACCCAAGCGTCTGTGTATTTGTTCTGTTATGGTGTTTTTATATGGCTCAGAGCCATGCATGCATTGGCTCCTCTCTTCTTTTGTTTGCTGTCCTTCGCAAACGTTCCTTTATTTTGAAACGAGTCAACGACAGCACAAAGTTTTGTCACAGAACTACACATCTAAGTCTCAGTCTTATACAGTTAGCCAGCATGACAATATATTGTGGGAGCTTATGAATAATAAATTTCTCCACGATTAATGTCAGCCGAAGGGAAGCTTGGCGAGATGCTTCTTCTCACGTTAAACTAAAACGTAAAAGAACTATAATGAATTCAATAATGGCGGCCATTCTAATAATGGTGTCAAGGTTGTTGCTATTCCTTACACGTATGATGAATCTATTCATTCCCTTCGAAGCTGACCTTTGTTCGAAGCCATGTTGTTGATACCTTGGACATATTGTGGGACACTAATATATACATTGTCCATGCTGCCCGTTGTTTATTTATACTTCTTTAACGAACTAAAGCTTGTCCTTTACATGTATAGATAGCTCTGTACATGAATATATTGCCGTTAATATGTATATAATGTCCGTTGTTTATTTTAACGAAGTAAAGGTTGTCCTTTACATGTATAGAAATGTATATAATGTCCGTTGTTTATTTGTACTTCTTTAACGAACTAAAGCTTGTCCTTTACATGTATAGATAGCTCTGTACATGTGTTATATTGCAGTTAATATGTATATAATGTCCGTTGTTTATTTTAACGAAGTAAAGCTTGTCCTTTACATGTATAGATATGTATAATGTCCGTTGTTTATTTGTACTTCTTTAACGAAGTAAAGCTTGTCCTTTACATGTATAGATAGCTCTGTACATGTGGTATATTGCCGTTAATTGTTATTTAAACTTCTTTAACGAACTAAAGCTTGTCCTTTACATGTATAGATAGCTCTGTACATGTGGTATATTGCCGTTAATTGTTTATTTAAACTTCTTTAACGAACTAAAACTTGTCCTTTACATGTATAGATAGCTCTGTACATGTGTTATATTGCCGTTAATATGTATATAATGTCCGTTGTTTATTTATGCTTCCTACAGATGTAAAAGGGACAAGCTTTACTTCCTTAAAGAAGTATAAATAAACAACGGATATACATATTAACGGCAGAGCTATCTATATACATCTAAACGACAAGCTTTACTTTGTTAAAATAAACAACGGACATTATATACATATTAACGGCAATATAACACATGTACAGAGCTATCTATCAAGCTTTGGTTCGTTAAAGAAGTAAATAAACAAAGGGCAGAATGGACAATGTATATATTGGTGTCCCACAATATGTCCAAGGTATCAACAGGTTCAACAACATGGCTTCGAACAAAGGACAGCTTCGAAGGGAATGAATAGATTCATCATACGTGTAAGGAATAGCAACAACCTTGACACCATTATTTAGAATGGCCGCCATTATTGAATTCATTATAGTTCTTTTACGTTTTAGTTTAACGTGAGAAGAAGCATCTCGCCAAGCTTCCCTTCGGCTGCCATTAATCGTGGAGAAATTTATTATTCATAAGCTCCCACAATATATTGTCATGCTGGCTAACTGTATAAGACTGAGACTTAGATGTGTAGTTCTGTGACAAAACTTTGTGCTGTCGTCGACTCGTTTCAAAATAAAGGAACGTTTGCGAAGGATAGCAAAGAAAAGAAGAGAGGAGCCAATGCATGCATGGCTCTGAGCCATATAAAAACAACACCAGAACAGAACAAATAAACAGACGCTTGGTAGACGTTTGTAAAAAAATTTATTCATGAATATAATTAAAAAGTGTCCCACAATATTTGGACGAAAATAATTATTCATAAGTAACCTCTGAAGATCATGCATAATATGTGGCTATCGCCATTGCACATGCACGCTTAAGCCTGCCTGACTAAGACCTTTAGTTTGGCGAGCGAAGGTGGTGTATATGATGAGAAGAGACTCTTCTTTGATGAAAAGAGAGTCTTCTCAGAGAGTCTTCTCAGAGAGTCTTCTCAGAGAGTCTTCTCAGAGAGTCTTCTCAGAGAGTCTTCTCAGAGAGTCTTCTCTGATGAGAAGGGACTCTTCCCTCTCGAGAGGGAAGAGGGAAAGAGAACATAAGAGGAAAAAGACAAGTGAATGAATAGTGACGTTCTCTGACTTAGAGGGAAAAAAACTTTATTTTTTTCTCTTCCCCCCCTTCCTTTCCCTCCCCCCAACAACTTCCATCTGTGGAAATTTCCATCTGTGGAAGTCACCATCTGACGATGGAAGTTATTCACACAGGGCGTTGCCCCAGTGTCCGACCGAGTCCGCGCCTTCGTCAGCGCCCTTGACCACTCAGCCAACAGGCTGGTCGTTGAAAACCACTGTATAATCGGGATACCGATTCCGCCTATAAAAAATTAAACACAAAAAAAATAAATAAGAGAAAACCTCAATAAGACGATTTTTAAACGATTACACAAGTACAGGCAAGAACGATATAATTTTAGTAAATATGAACGCTGTATTTGCAAAGAATATTACTTTAAAAGCTCATTTTAGCTTCTAAACTACCTGTATAACAATAAGATATACACACAATGAGCACGGCCAGGGAGGCTAGTAACCAATCCAAAGCCGAGAAGAGGCAAACATGGCGGAAGGGTGTCTTCGTACGGTACCACAATGGTGAGTTTGACGAGAAAATAGCAGTATAAAACGAAAGAAGAATTCTCCACATTTCGACAGTGACACCGTAAGACGTCCACGATGCCGAAATTGAGGTTTGGAAAACGTTTGGTGGAAAGACTTAGCGAAAAAATGGCTTAACAAGAAGACCATGTGGCCGAAGGCAAGATGGCGGCTGCTTCTTTGATGATCGAAAATGCTGGGAAAATTTGGTTTTACTGGCGATGGAGAACAACTATACGCAATTTTTGCAAACATGTAAGTAAAGGTTTATACTGAAAATATTTCCGAACGTTATTCTTAACTTTAAGAAAAATGAATTTTCTTGCGGAGTTTGGTTTATCGACTAATCTAATTAATTATTCATATCATTTTACTTCAACTAACAGACTTGCGTATCTTGAATGCTAAATTGCAAACATTATATAAGTTTATTTACTTTTACCGTTGTAATACTATTTTAATATACAAGACTGCAATAAATAACTGCCTTTAGAAAATTAATTTGCTCCCTCCCGTAACTAAAGCCAATACTAATAATACTAATATCCAGCGTTCACATTCATTTCCATTCATTTCCCTTTCACTTCTTTAATCTACTTTTTAAAATTACTCACATTCCTGTTAACCATTTAAACTTCTCTTTATTATAATTTAGAATTTAAATAATTTTGATTCTGCCTATTTTTTGTTTTAATTTTTAATCTTTTTTCTATTTTAAATCAACAACAGAATGAAATAGAACAGACAAAAGGAAAAGTTGTCATGAAAAGTTTAACAACCCTACATCAACCCACCAAAATAACTAGTACTGCTTCAAGACATCATTTAAGGTAAGAAGATTATTAGTGTAAAAAGTTACAACAGTTTATTTTTTTACAGTACCTACATGTATAGTACACTTAATTTAAACTTTTCAGTTTGCTACTCAAGCTTTAAGCACTAGAGTTCCCAAACAGGGTTGAACCTGCAACCTTATGAGACCTAGTCACTCTCTCTAACCATTGAGCTACTGAGCCTCAGGTGGCAAAGTAGGCATTTAAAATACTGGTGTTGGAAGAGCAGATTTTGAGTCTGAAAAGAACTTCTTGACTACAAGTCATGTTTCATCAGCATTAAGTTGCCATTTAGTGTTAAGCTATTAACTTTTTTTTTCAAACTACTTAACTTGCATACTTAATTTGTATAACTTTGTAATGGAATAAAATTCTAAACATTTTTTAACCTTTATTTGCAGAATAGATAATCTTTTGCATTTAAAGACTTTGGAAACACAGCTAACTGAGTTATCAAGCCACACCCAAATTTGAACCAAGTCTAATGGCTTTCACAAATGGTGAGTTTCTATGACATTAAGATGAAAACTGACAAAACTGCTACCTTACTTCAGTAACAATGGACAACAACCATAGCAAGCAGATTAAATTGTGGGTCGCTAATTCTTGTGATTCACAAGGTCAGGAAAAGTGGAAAAAATTGATTAATAAAAAATTAAGAATTACAATAGGTTAAAATTATGATTTATGATGGATGGAAAATTTAGATTCATGATAGATTAAAATTAAGAATTATGATAGGATAGGTAAGGTTAAAATTAAGATTTGTGATGGGTTAAAAAATCACAAGACAGAAGTTAGGATGAATACTTTATTTAAAGTTTTTCAGATTTTTTTTAGTTGCAGGGAGTTCCAGGCTTCCAGCTACAGTTGAATATTTTAAAAAATGTCAACTGTTTTCATTAATATTAACTTCTGATAGGTTAAAATTAAAATTTCTGTAGGTTAAAATTAAGAATAATAGGTTAAAATTGAGATTTGTGATACATGCAATTTAAAATTAACATTTATGATAGGTTAAAGTTATGATATTAAGATAATGGCTTAAAATTAAGAATTGTAATAAAAATTATGTACAGTAGGTTAAAATTGTTTATTGGATAAAATTAAGATAGGATTTATTATGGGTGAAAACTAAGATTTATGATACTGTAGGTGATGTTTGATTAAAATTAAGATTTTTATATGATGCAATAAAATTTGTGATACATGTAGGTTAAAATTTTTTATTGGATAAAATTAACATTTGCAATACTGTACATGTACTGTACAATCCTGGCCAAAATTAACATGGACAGTTGCGTAAAAAGAAGTTAAGCGCATCAATTCCTAACATTATATACAAAAAAACATCACACCCACTCCCCCCATTCAATGTTGGTTAGAAAATGAAATGCAAAGTTTGTTCAGTGCAACTTTTTATCAAAATTGAATGGGGCCGGAGTGGGGGGATGATTTTCAGAAGGAAATTTGATATGAGATGTGATTTAAGGCAAGGTGTTCAAGTGATTTTGACCAGGATTGTAGGTTAAAATTTATTATTGGAAAAATTTAAGATTTATGATGGGTGAAAATTAAGATTTATGCTGTACATTAACACTAAGAATTATTTTGGTTAAAATTAGGATTTGCAGTATAAGTTTAATAAAAGATCAGTGATATGTTAAAATAAAAACTGTATGTCTGTGTGATAGGCTAAAATAAAGATTTGTAGTATCGTTAAAATTACAGTTGATTTCATATCAATAGGGTTAGGGTATATATTTATGATGGGTGAAAATTAAGTTTATGGTAGGTTAAAATTAAGAACTTTGAGAGGTTAAAATTATGATTTATGATACTGTAGAATTGGGATTTTAATATGTGTTCTGATACATGTACAGTATTAAAGAGATATTCTGTATGTCTGTATAAAATATAGATTTGCAATATGGTTAAAATTACAGTTGATTTCATATCACTCTACCATGGAATGCTGTGAAGTTTGTTGGGAAGTTCATTCAGAACTTGGCAACTACAGTGTATTGTCCATGGGGTTGGTTGTCAATTATGCAACCAAACTTTGCAACTCCCTAACAAACTTTGCAGCACTCTACTGTACAGTAATATGAAATCATCATGTTGAAATGCTTTGATGTACTGGTAGTGTAGTCCACATTGACAATGTTTTTTGAAAACTTCAAGCCTCATTGCTGAATGCCTTTAATAAGCTACCAGTATTTTAGTGCTTGCTATGGCCATTACAGAACAACCAATATAGCACAAAAATTATTCCAACAGTGCAGTAACATGAAACATGGTAATACATGTAAGCTGACATTTTAAAAAAAACAAAGCAATTACAACTATTTTGACTCTGCCTTCAAGAAACTTGACAGTTATAAAAGTACAGTGTTATATATTTCTCTAACAATTAGAGTCCAATAGCATTTCTAATAGTTTTATATTAATAACTGATCATTCCAGGTTCAAAATTCAAAAGATTTTAATATTATCGTCAAATAATGTGAAATGCAAAAATTTCATTTGATAAGCACTTTAATTCACAAACTTATTTATAATTGTTTTTTAAACTAATAATTATTTATTTGCACTTGCCATAATCAATCATAATTTCATGTGATGAATTAAACTGAACTAAATGAGATTTCCTCAGTCACTTTAAATGCTTGCTATGGCCACTACAACACTACAACTAACTGCCATAACTACAGGCTACAAGTACAGTACATTGATATCGATAACAGGGTCACATTTTAACTTTACTTTAACCTATAATTATATTGTAGTCCAATAGCAATTCTAATAATTTTGATCATTTCATCTTTCCAGATTCAAAACTTGTAGACTGTTAAGAGGATGACAAGACACAGACCCAATCAATGGACCAGGACCGGGTGGACAAGGAACCCAGCCCGATGCAGCAGAACTCAGATGCAATGGACCCAACTGGACCAGGACCCAGACCCAATCAATGGACCCAGCCTGATGGAGCAGAACTCAGATGCAATGGACCCAACTGGACCAGGACCCAGACCCAATCAATGGACCAGAACCCGATGGACAAGGGACCCAGCCCGATGGAACAGAACTCAGATGCAATGGACCCAACCGGACCAGGACCCAGCCCAATGCAGCACAACTCAGATGCAATGGACCCAACTGCACCAGGACCCAGACTCATGGCAAAGCAAGTCAATGAATGTGAGTTTGTCAATGTAATTTAGTCTAGTAGCCGATACATTGTACTAAGATCAAGGAGGATCCTAACCTTTTTTACTTTTTCATCTTCCTGTTTTTCTTTTTTTCTTTTCCTTTCTTTCTTTTCCTTAAATATCTAAAAAGCAATTTTATATAATTATTAGTAATAGATACTAATAAATTAGTAATGGAAATACCTTCCCACTTCTGCTTCTGTAGTTGACTACTGAAGTGTGAGAAAAGTTTTTGTTGAAAACTGTACATAAACAGTATAATTTAGCTTTAAATGGCATTTATTCATAATACAATGGATGTTTATCCAAAATCGATACCAACAGATGAATATACATTAAGAATTGGTGACTTATATCACTAGACTTTCCTTGCACTTCAGTAGTGGTTACAGAATACAGTAATGCACAACCACCTATAGAAGCTTGTGGAAGTGGGAAGGTATTTCCATTTTGACAGTAATTATAATTGGGTAACATAAATGTTGGTTAGAGTGGAGGACAGAGGAATACAATATTTCCTCAAATAAGAAACCACCCTTTTGGGCTAAATTGGAGATAAGGGCAAACTGAAAAAAAATTTAGTTGTGTTTGTCTGACTAAAAAAAATTATAAGTTTGTGTTTGTCTGGTCATTGGAAGGTTGCAGGTTCGAACCCTGTCTGGGGTCTCAGAAATCTTTTCTGAGTAACTGAGCTTCATGAATGTCCACTGAACGTCTGTTACAGAACTGTGATGTTCTTTAAGACATTCTTATCTAAAATTTAAAATAAGCATCTGGGTGCTTATTTGAGGAAGTACAGTATTATATAATGCTTTCACAGATTTTGGCATGATTATGTAAAGAAAGTTTTCTAAACTGATTCAGATAAATCAGTCTTTTCTCATATATATATATATATATATACATACATACATACATACATACATACATACATACATACATACATACATACATACATACATACATACATACATACATACATACATACATACATACATACATACATACATACATACATACATACATACATACATACATACATACATACATACATACATACATACATATATACATATATACATACATACATATATACATACATATATACATACATATATACATATATACATACATATATACATATATACATATATACATACATACATACATATATATATACATACATATATACATACATATATACATACATATATATATATATACATATATATACATATATATACATATATATACACATATATACACATATACATATATACATATACATATATACATACATATATACATATACATATATACATATACATATATACATATACATATACATATATACATATACACATATACATATACACATATACATATACATATACATATACATATACATATACATATACATATACATATACATATACATATACATATATATATATATATATATATATATATATATATATATATATATATATATATATATATATATATATATATATATATTTATATATATTTATATATATTTATATATATTTATATTTATATTTTAATATAAATATAAGAAGTTCATATTCTACTGTAATCATGCCCATTATCTATGAAAAGAAAAAAACAGCTCTTTACTGCTACAGGATCAGAGTTTTAGGCCTCAAAAACCTAGTTTGTTTTTGAATTTTGTTTTCAACAGTGGAGATGTCGAAATTGAAATTAGGTTCTGCTCAAGGCAAATACCAATTATTTTGAAAAAAAGTAAATCAGTTTTATAGCGTAATATAATTATTATAGACCTTATTCAAAAATGGCCACCGAATTAAAATTCTTTTATATACATATAAATTAGCCCTTATGAACTCGTTTTCATGTGTGAAATTCAAAAGAATTTTTACTTTAAAACGAGGTCATAAGGGCTAATTTATATGCACATAAAAGAATTCTAATTCGGTGGCCATTTTTGAATAAGGTCTATTAGTTCAAATTTCGCGCGGTTTTTTCTTTTTTATTCATTAGTCTTTATCTCCCAAACAAACTGAATTCAATTGAATTGAATCATCATTATAAATGCGCGGTCTTTATCCGTACAAAGCCCAGGGAAGTATACAGACAAAGACAAAACCTTGTGAAATTTGAACTAAATTAGTTAATTGTTGTAGTTAATTAATTAAGTACCAGGAACCTCTGCATTAAGCCGCATACTTCCCTCGGTGCTGCGTGCCTTGGGAAGTATGTGGCTTGATGCCTCGGTTCTCGGTAATTTACTCTTATTTAAAGCAGGTTTTCCACTTGCGAATTTTTTCGCGTGAATCGATATTTTTCTTTTGTCTTAAGAGCTCTCAGCTGGAACTAATTAGAAATTTATTCAATATTTACAATAGCAATGTCGATTCGCGTGAAAAAATTTGCAAGTGGAAAACCGGCTTAATAGAAATCCTCTTTGATCTAGTAAAATAATGTATCATGAGCGCAAGCATACCATTTAAGGCGGTTTGGTAATACTGGGTATGTCAAGGGCCTTTGCATGCTGTAGGACAACTTTTTCGAAATGGTATTGCAAAATTTATAGTAAATAGGTGGGTTAAGTTAGCTAAATTATAATGTAATTTATTTTTATTTATTTTTCTTTTTATACTGTAATTTTTAGATAAAAGTGAGGAATGTGCATGTTTGTTGAGTATGGCGGGTGAGTGTAAGATTTAAGTGGGGTGGGGGGGAGGGGGGTTGGGGAGGGGGTAGTGGTTGGGGGGATGGTTAGGTGAGCGTCTCTGTGGTTGTCTGATCGTGGTAGAAGTGAAAATTACGAGTGGTGTGCAGCTAGGTAGGACTTAGGCAGTTAGGTAGGACTTAGGCAGTTAAGGCAGGAGCTAGGGATTAGTTGGGCAGTGGGTCTTGCATGCTTTGTAGATTTGGCATAATTAATTTCGGTGGAGGGATTTCAAATTTGCATGTTTAGTTTGCCCCAGCTGAGCTGTAAGTACTCGCTAAGTACATAGTGCTTACGCTCATGCTGTATGTTTAGTTACTAATATGTTTTGCGTTTGCAAGGTATGCGGCCGCTCAAGTGAATGCTAGCTTCACAATTGTTGAAGTTGGTGTTCGCTTTACTGCCCCGGCTGGCTCTCCAAGTGCTGCTCTTGCTTTGAGTTGGATTAGCATATGCTACTTCAACTCAAAGTAAGAGCAGCACTTGGGGAGTCAGCCGGGGCAGTTTTACCTTTTATATAATAGTTAATTCCCATGGGAATTGAATATATTAATAAGAAGTATAGTCATGAATAATTTGTACACTTTATTAAGCACTTTGTAATACATTACAACTTCAATAAACAATTATTAAAGAGAACAACTTGTGTATTGATGTGAATCATTATAGAAGAGAACAGAAAATGGCTAAGTGAATATTGCTTTTGTCAACATTGTGGTGGGACAAGAACCATATTCATACAGCAATCAATAACAGCATTATTTAACAAAGAATGCAACACCAAACCAGCCAATGATTGCAAAGACAACATTGGATAACTGGTGTTAAATTCTGGGAAAACAAAAGCTTTCACTGATCACAAAGGACTAGAATCTTTTCTTGACCAAGCACACGTACCATACTTTAAGAGTTTCACAAATGCACAAAAACATGGAGAAAATAGATTATGGTAAGGTGTTTCACAAACCATGATCTATTGACCTATTTTTTTGCCCAAATGAAGAGCAGAAAGAACATGGCTATTTAAAGATTTCTTTCGAGATTTTCAGCTGAAATGCTACGAGGAACAAATAGTGTTCAACAACAAATTAAATTTGTACAGCCATAGTTCTTTCTACTTTTTTAACCTGACATTTACAATCAAAGCAAAACAACTTTGAAGTTGATGCCTACAACAAGGTGATGGAAACTCGAATCAAACTTTTGGTTCATCAAACATCAGGGTGAATTTTCATTCGTTGCATGTTCAATATAAGTAGGTTCTTTATAATTTTGAAAAACATTAAAAGTATTTACTGAATTTTACTAAAACAAAATCACTTTTCAAAATCAGATATTTCTGTGAAACATTTTATAGGATGCATAATTCTTATTTCTTAGAAATTCAAGAACACATAAAGAACAGTATAAAGTTTCCATCACCTTGATGTAGAGCAACAAAAACAAAGTTGAACTTTAACAAAAACAGTGTATTATCCAAAGAAATATTGCAGAAGAATGGATGGACTTAGCTACATAAGAGACATTGACCAGAATAGACTTTTGATATTTGAAATATGCGAGATGAAATAAATAGGCATTCTTAACTGACCTCAGCTAATTAAGTACGGCATCTGAGGGATACTTGTATTAGACTTAGCAATTATAAAACTTGTAGTTAGACGTTCTTTTTCAGCCATGATTGGATCTGATTGAGTCGAATTTGAAAAAGCGTTCAGTTAAAACTGACATCTCGATACCAAATTGTTAACTATATCAGTAAGGGTAATCCTTGAGTAACTGTATCATCAGTGTGAAAGTAGGACTGGATGAAAGATCATTATAACCCAACTCACTCAGTAATATCTTCTCTTAAATGGAAAATTATTTTAGAACTAAAGGTTCATAAAAGAGGGGTCCCTACCAATAAACTAAGAGCTTTCTCTTGGATAGAGCTATCTAAATTCATACCCCATATGTTAACCGTTAAAGGTCCTAAATAGCATATAGATCGTAGTTAGGGCGGGAAAGAAGGGACACCTAATAGAAAAGGGTCACTCAGTTACCCCCAAAATGTCGACTAATTAACGGAAAATGGATCAAAATTGAACACCACTCCAATATGCTTACACATCTGCTCCAAGTCAAGATATTAATTATCGGTTGTATTTTGACAACTGTTGAACAGTGAAGGCACTTTAATCTTGAGTAATGTTGTGTAAATTTAATGGTGAAATTCACGAGGAACCGAATATGCATAAAATATTTGACAGTTGTGTTCAAGAGAGGTCCATTTTAAAGAAGAGATGAAGAGAAAAGATGAATATGAAACGTCTTTGGATAATACACTGTTAAGTCAGGTTAAAAATCTCTTTAAAGTATAATACTTACTTGTTGAAAAGAAACAGTCCACAAAAGCCATAACGCCATGTTCTCTTATACAATGACCCCCACCCAACACAAGAAATGACAATGACTTGAAATAACCGAAAACCAATTGACAAAAATTATTTTTAATCTAACTTAATCGCTTAATATAACTTAAGGTTAGTGTTTGTGCGTATTTTCTCACCGTGCATAACGTAAATCGTCTCTGCACCTATCATCTATCGCCTTTGTGTGCAAGGCCTATCGTCTTTGCATCCTACGTCTATCGTCTTTGCGTCCTATGTCTATCGTCTTTGTGTATTTTGTCTATCGTCTTTGCGTCCTATGTCTATCGCCTTTGCGTCCTACGTCTATCGTCTTTGTGTTTTTTTGTCTATCGTCTTTGCGTCCTACGTCTATCGTCTTTGTGTCTTTTGTCTATCGTCTTTGCGTCCTACGTCCTTCGTCTATGCGTGCAATATTTATCGTCTTTGCGTCCTACGTCTACCGTCTTTGCGTGCAATGTCTATCGTCTTTGCGTGCAATGTCTATCGTCTTTGCGTCCTACGTCTATCGTCTTTGCGTCCTACGTCTATCATCTTTGCGTGCAATGTCTATTGTCTCTGCGTGCAATGTCTATCGTCTTTGCGTGCAATGTCTATCGTCTTCGCCTGCAATGTCCATCGTCTTTGCGTGCAGTCTTTTGTCTGTCGTCTTTGCGTCCTACGTCTATCATCTTTGCGTCCTACGTCTATCGTCTTTGCGTGCAACGTCTATCGTCTTTGCGTCCTACGTCTATCGTCTTTGCGTGCAATGTCTATTGTCTTTGCGTCCTACGTCTATCGTCTTTGCGTGCAACGTCTATCGTCTTTGCGTCCTACGTCTATCGTCTTTGCGTGCAATGTCTATTGTCTTTGCGTCCTACGTCTATCGTCTTTGCGTGCAACGTCTATCGTCTTGGCGTCCTACGTCTATCGTCTTTGCGTGCAATGTCTATCGTCTTCGCCTGCAATGTCCATCGTCTTTGCGTGCAATGTCTATCGCCGCTGCGTGCAGTGTCTATTCGTTTCTGCGTGCAATGTCTATCGTTCCGGCGTGCAATGTGCGTTGTCTATGTCCAACATTTATTGTTGTTTCTAGCATTTCTGCGTCAATTGTCCGAGCGCGTCTTAACATTTGTTCGGCAATGCGTCTAAGGATGAATCTTTCAAGACTAGTTTCCACTCCGGAACATTTTCCGCAAGAAACGAACGGACAGGAAAGTTTCCTTTGTGTTAAGTCATTAGTTCCGACTGAGGGCTCATAACGCAAGGAAAAGTGCCATGTCCGTTCCTGTCTTGATGGAAAATTTTCCTGTGTCGAAACCAAGCTTGAGCCCCCCCTCGCAACAACTTTCTAGCTTGTAAAATATTTGAACATTGTCATTGGTTTTCGGCTTATTCATGTCATTGTCAGTCCTCAGATGCAAAGCAGAACATGGATAAAACTGAGTAAAACTCGACTACAGTACATTGTTGTAAAATCAATCAACGTTTACCATGTCTTATATTGCAGCTACTGGTTTGAATTCTAAGAGATGCGTAATTATATATTTTTAATAATGGAGCTGTGAACCACCATAGCGAACGGATTATCGTTCAATGTTTTACAAATCATGAAATGTAGTGGCATAATTATCTTTTTCACATCATTCAACATAAGTATAATTAAACACAATTCGTTTCAGCCACACTTTGATCGAAAGGTTTGAAATTAATATTAAAAAAATTTACCAGAGTACTTCAAGGCATTTTTCTCAGTAAAACCTTCCAAAATGAGTTGCGTGTAAAACTGGTCCTGAAATAAATTGAATTCTGACCACGACACCACAGATGGCGAGTGAAAGTACCAATTATTTAAACCAATTATTTGTTCCAAAACTTGGGATTTATTCATTGTATGCATGAACAAGCAATTATTCAGACCTTATTTGTATGTAGTTCAAGTTAGTGCTGTGACCCAGACCACTAAGAAAACTGCAATATAGCGGAATATATGTCGGAAAATATTGTTCAAATAACATGTTAAGTACTTTGTTCAGTAATATTCTACAGTTTAAACCATGTTCTACTTTGCATATTTATATATATGGACAACAACCACAAGACTTTATTTCCACTTTCCAGGCAAGATGGAGTACACTTTGAATGAACTGCTGCAAACTTGGTAGTTCAATAAGAAAAGACGATAAAAAATAGATTTTTCCATCTAAAACGTTTTGCAATGCAGATTTGTACTTCATTCTTCTTTTCAATTATCAACACTGACACCAAGACGATTCAACGAACAGAATGAAGTACAACTGTACACTGCAAAACATTCCACAAGAAAAAATATAATTTTCAGTTTTTTCTCATTGACCCACCTTAATAGAAACTAAACAAAGAAAATGAAATGGCTTTGGAATAAACGAAAATATATCGCAACTTTGATAGAACAATATTTCAAAAAATCTTTCGTCGCACCAATAGAAAATATTTTCTGATCTACTTGTTAAAAAATCCAAATTATAAAGCACAAACTACAATGCAATGATAAATTCTATATTGCGTAAAACATTTTTCAATTGCAGACATTTCTCTTTTTCTCCAAGCAATGTGAACAGATGGTAAACTGCCGAGAATTTTAGTAACGAAATCAACTCGGCGTTTCAAGCGGAGTCCTTCATCAGAGTAAAATGCGATGAGTATAAATCTAGTGGACAATCTGATCAGCAGATATAATGAAAGAGCTTGGTTTGTTAAAGAACTTTCTTTTCAGATTTGAGAGTTTGGACTAGGATTACATTAACTATATCTTGAGTATATTAGTTTTCCTTTGATTTTGTTTCGTCTAGGTTTGCAGCAGTTTTCTTAAAAACTATACGCAGTTTTATTAATCAAGACATCGTTCAAGCCTTCAAGGTATTTCAACAATTGTCCATCACAATAAAAACTTGGTTCAGTTGAGAGGAATATTAAACTGTAGTTGATTGGAAAATTGAATGTTACTGCAGTTATTAAAATTGTAACGATCTAGATGGATATAAAACATCTTCTGTTTATAGAAATTTTTTCGTGAATTTAGTGAAAAATTTACTGGTAATATTAAAAAGTCAATTTTCTTTTCAAGTACAAATTTTGATACTATTAAAAATTAAAATCGAATTTCAAATAACTATTTTGTTTTCCTCTCAAAAAGGCAACACAAAGCATTTTTAACAGTTCAATTTCATGACAGTGTAATAATACCCAAACACAACTGGACCAAGTTTAATAACTTTTTATTAACCAAGAGCATGGTCATTAGAGAAAAATATCAGTCTGGAGTCTTGGCAGTATGAAACAAGACCAAAACACGAGGTCAGTGCCAGTGATCTATATATAACTGAACCATGGATCCCATCCAAAAAGTGACAGAACAAAGATGGTGGAAATACAAGCCTTTTCTCTCATGGTAGTGACTGCTGATCCAATGTATTTATTTGACTGTGGGCTCAGGCACACCCACAGGCCAATCAAGTCAGCAGTTACTACAATGAGAGAAATGACTCATAGCCCACCATCTTGGATCAATCACTCTCTGTCAGTCATTGATATAGGGCACCCACAGTACAGTTATATATAGGTCAGTGGTTGGTCCATGTAAAAGATGCCCAGTCTGATATTCTTACAATGACCAAACAATGTTAATCAGAAGTTTATTATGTGGCTTCACTGGCATTGTTCATTTCTTGTTAGGATTGCTTCCACTTCACACTGGGATAGTAAAACTCACTTTCCAAGTGTTCTTCATTCAACTCTGGCTTATACAAGACTTGACTTGGAAAAAATTTTGTTCGCTTGTTGACTGTCGTTTGGCAGCTTTTTAAAAGTTTGTTGTTGTTTTCATTTGCTGGCATAAATTTATATTCAAGTGAGGATTGCTGTTGTATTGTTGCCACCCATAATGCACCAGTACGAGGAAAGTAAAAACTGCAAGTCAGAGCATCCGAGCCAATGAGAAGACACCATTTCATCAAAAGTAGTGCGTGTGAAAAACCGTAAAAATCTTGTTTAAAGCAGCTATAACCATGCAAGAACTGTTATGGATACCACAGACTTGGTGATTATTTACCGCATGCAAAAAATAGTGATGCTTTTTAAACTTAACCCACTGCTGCCTAGGATGTCTGAGAGTTCTCCCTTTGATGCGCAAAATTGTCTGGCATTAGACACAGTGAAAATATAAAGGTAGCATAATTATTTGGCCAGCTCTGGCAAGAATGGATTAATCTGGTAGTTTCTTGCAACACATCATTTTAAACAGGCTCCACTCTAAGCCAGCAATGGTGACCAAGGAACAAAAAATCATCAAAATAACACTGCTACAAGAAAACTTTCCAATGTATATGTACGAGAACTACAATAAATCACGATGAAGCTCCATTTCAATCCTAACCATGAACTTCCTCTATCTTCCATTACGGGCTTTGAATGGAGCCCACCAAAATAATGCATGCACAACACCCAGAAACTCTGACACCAATACAGAGCATTATTATACAACTGCATTAAAAACAGTCCAAATAACGCTAAAAATGTGTGCAAATATACAGCAATATTTGGATAGTTAATTATTTGCACTGGTTATTTGGATTGTTAGCCAATCAAATTTATCACACAGGAGACTACTTCATGTATGCTTATTATTTTGTCCTGGTGCAAGTCACGCTACCTCTCTGTCCTTTTTAGAGTTTTCTTTTTCCATACAAATTTGTTGATCAGAGCAGTTGTATAATAAATCTCTTATAAGATGTTTTGGTGTGTAGTATCACTGTATATTTTTACTCGTTGTTTGTATTTTGACTCACCCTGCGGGCTCGTCAAAATACAGCACAACTCGTAAAAATATACAGCGATACTACACACCAAAACATCTACATTTCCAAGGCTGTTTGAACAATGCAAAATAGTATGATAGTGCTTTGACTGAGTGCTGCAATGTTGGCAGCTCATGTGCTCGCATATGCTGCAGTTGATTAGGGAGGCACTTATGGTACAGTGTATGTGCAAATGTTGAAATAGTAGTGTTTCATACGATAAGGTGAATGTAATTGAGAAGGGAGAACAAGTGGCCCGCAAAGCAAAATAAATAAAAAATCACACTGAATTACACAATAAAATGTCATGTTCCCAAATCATTAACAATATTTTATCAATCATACAGTATGTTGCAGAAAATGGTTTCATTGCAATTAATTGTTTATACAATACCCTGGTCGCTATGTGTGTTTTCATTGGTTGTTGGCCATGATCTATTAGAGGACAGACACATGGACACATCAGCTGACTTGCTTTTTTCCTTCTTCATGCCCCAAAATCCAACAAGAGTTTTGATAAAAACCTTTTAAATTTTTGTATTGTATAACAGAAAATGGCAAAATGGAAACTATTTGTTAATTAGATTAATTTTGTAGTTAGGAAAAAAATGAATTAATATTATATTTTCTGTATGGGATTCCCCATTTTAATTTTAACAGATTACTCTCTCAAAATTATTCCCAAAATTGCAAGAAAATCTCTAACATTCCAATGTAATTTCACAGAAATCTGAAACTATTTTGGAAAAACTTGCTTCTAATTAGATACTTTGGAAAGTATGTGTAATTAGATACTTTGGAAAGCAATGTGTATTTTTTTCGAAAGCAGAACTACTGTATAACCAAAATATTATTGCAATCAAAGAAATGGAACAATGTCATATTATTATTGTATAACAAAATGATTGTGATCACCAAAAACTGAAGAAACATACCAGTCCAATAACTTTGTAACTTCATTGTCACCAACCAATCATCGTGTAGAAGATATCAGAAAAATTGCAATTCTTTTCCATGATGTTGCACTGGCATTCTTGACAACTGCTGATCATCTACTGACTACATTGTGATAAATTATGTTTGCAAATAGTGCTTCTGATTGTTATCTGAAATAAATAAATAAAAATTCCTTTGAATAAACTTGCATAAAAATAATATATTAGTAAACTGCAATTGTCACAAATTATTGTACATAAATGTAATGTACACAAAAATTAATGTACACAAAAAAATAATAAAAAAATAAAATAAAAAATAAATATCCTGTTGTATATCTCTACTGTAAAATTTCACATAGATGTAGATGTATTTTTGTGCTACAGAATATTGAAAGAATTTAATGTTTCCCATTTGACTGGAATGTTTTTTATGTCACGTGGTATTGGCGAGATAAGCGGCTAAAAACGTTTTCTACTGAAACTATACCTGACAGTAGGTCTAGTGGCATTATTGAGCTCTTTTATACCGAAAGTGATTCAAGCAATAACGATATTTTTCACAAGAAAAGACCAGAAGTGGCCGGCTCGCCATGGCACGTGTAAAATAGCAAAATTTTAATCTTGATTTTTCCTTTAAATAAACCAACAAACCCAGCAAGAACTAGGACATAGATATTAAATATGTACGGATACATGTTTTCTATAAACAGAAAAGCAGTTTCCTAAGATTTTATACCTTTAACAATGAAGTTGAAAAGCAAGAAATTTCAAATCTCCCTCCCTCGATGATTCGCCATCTTCTTTCTCTTTAGCCGAGCATGCGCACGAAATATTCCGATCATTACCCGACTAAGCTACAACTGTAGTACGATAAGATCCGATCATTGTTCAGGACAATGAAGGATAGATGCGATTCTCAGGGTGCGTAGGGGATATGTAGGGGTGTTAATTATCTTGTCAGGAATATTAAAGACCCATATTAAGAGAGACATGAGTTATTTCAAAAAAATGTTTTATTAAAACTAACGTTTCGTTGCTAATGCTGCAACATCTTCAGAGTGAATAATTATTTACAAGGTTATCTCGACTTATATGCTAATCTATTTACAATAACAGGAAAGGAGTAACTGAGAAAGTGGTAGAAGTGACAGTGAATAAATTACAGTGTGAGGTAACAGGTATGATAGATTGTTTTCAGTGTGTCAAAACAAAACAAGAAGATAAATATAAAGAAAAAAGTGTATATAAATCAAAATAAGGTTAAAGGAAGAGAACTGATTTTAGCGTTGAATGAAGGATTTAACTTATTAATAAGCAGACTTTATCTGAGGAGTTCAAAACTGGAAGAAGAGCTTAGAATAGAAAAATCTGTTAAAGTGTCACTATGATGAGAAAATCGTCAGTCTTTTTTTAATCTTTAAGTCTAAATCTTTATCTTCTCATAAAGTACATTTAAAATGAGGGTGAATGGCGTTTGTGGTTTGTCAGTATCTCATCTCGTTCAGGAGATATTCACGTTTTGGCAATATGCAAATTTATGGCTGATGACGTCATTTTCTCCAAACGAGCGAAATGAAAATCGTAAAATAAGGAATATCTCTGGAAATAAACAATAGAATGTGCTTAAGAAGAGTGATGAAGAAATGTAAAAATAACGGAAATTACTAAGCCCTTTTTATACACAAGTGGTATGAAACTTTCAAAATTTGTGAAAAGCCTAGTAAACGTTGGTTTACGATAAACTGAAGTTACAAATTTGCCATTCAAGCGTTGAATTTGGATGTCAAGAAAGGAAAGTGAGTTATTGTTTTCAATTTCATGTGTAAATTGGATACTGGGAGAAAATTGGAAAAGAGGGGTGTTCGTTCGTCCCGTCTGGAGCTCAGAGTTTTTCTCTGAGTTTGGTTTAACTTACGACAGCTTTTACAGCAAAAACATACGAAAAAAGAGGGGTGTTTATTTTATATCCTCACAAATAATCGTCCAATCAAATGTCTATGTTTAATATGGTGACATACATGCGAACCAGTTCAATATTTTGCGATGTGGGCCAACTACATATTGGACAGCAATCTTCGCCCGATATGGAAAATATTTAAGTCTCGAATTTTAATATTAGGCTCGACTTCCCATCCCGCCTATAAATATTGAATTTTCGACTTAAATGTCGGGCTTAGATAAAGGCAATACGTTATAACAGCGAACTCTCAAGAGCAACGGAACAGATATTTTTTCGAAATAGCAGGGAACCGGTAGAGAAAGGATAGTTTAAGATAGCGCGAGATTTAGGATAACCAAGTTCAATATTGAAATCATCAGGGAACCAATTGTCAGGAAAACGGACGAAAACCGTAGCCAAAACAAGGGACTGAATAGGACGTCACTACGTCAGTAGCAACAGGTGTTGCCAAGAGTATTGTTGAAAAATATTGAACGATATCTTTAAACACTGATAAGAAATTGAAATAAGGTTACCTGAGCCAATAAAACACGCGGCTTAGCGCGTTTTTTGGACAAGTCGCGGCTAATTATGTAAGAAGCGAACAAAAATTGTCGTACCATCTATACGAGTGTTTCGCGTCTTATGTGCGTCCTTAGGGCGCTCTGCTGCGTCTTATCAGCTCTTGTATAAACGGCCCTATCGTAACAAGTATGTGAGATTTCTGGCTATGTAGGCTGTAGCAAATAGCTGCACGTGAATGCCGGTTGTCCTGGCCTCACGAGTCCCGCCCCTCTCCCCCTCAGCTCTTATCGTTGTTTATCGGCGCCCGGCTACTTCACGCGTCACTAACAGCTGTTGCTGAAATAATCAGTAACACTTTTACAGATATAAGATTCCTTACAATAAGAAATGTCATAACAACTTGCAACTAACTCAATGGTTAGAGCGTGGGACTAAATATAGATCTCCCAGTCGCGTGTTAGATCTCCTTCTGGTAGCCTGTGTCACAATTCGAACTCATCGTTCAGGATTTTAACCTAAATACTTATTGGTTTTCTATTGATGCAACCTTCTGATGACCGGTTTGATGCTCTATAGCCCTATATAATCAAAAGAGAACGCAAGTTGGCAGTCACGCTATCTCAGCCAGCTACTGTGACAAAGTTAAAACTTGTTTAAAACACTCATGAAACCTTTACTTTGTTAATTTGGGTGTTCGAACGACAGGCCACAGAAATTTGTGACTGCCAACTTGCGATGACTTGCGTTCTCGCTTGATTAGGGCTTCTAGCCAATGAAATACTCCGTCACTACTCATGAGCTGAGTCGGAGATAGAGAGCCAATTATGTAGCTAATATTTAAAACACGAGCAGGAGTGTTTTATCAGATATAAAACACGAGGTGAAGAAAAGTGTTTTAGGTCTGATAAAACACGTTCTGCGAGTGTTTTGAATAGTTTAAAAACGATGACCATTTGGTAAGTTCGTCGGCGTAGTAATCTTGAAAAATAACGTTGTCTAAGGCGAGAAATCAAAGCTAAAGTTTATGTAAATCAGGAGAATGTTTTATCACATATAAAACCGCGATACGGTTTAATATGATTTAGCTCTGCTCACCCTCTTATCATGCATGCACTAAGTAGGCGCCCTTCTAACAAAGATCATAGATCTATATCATTCTATAATCTACTACGCATAGCATTCTAGTCAATAACAGTAAAAGAAAAATCTTCTTTCAGTTAGTCACAGAAATGTAGAACGCGTTTGAAATTAAACGCACAACAGAAATGTTACATATATATAAGAGGGATAATATATATTAGTATAAATACACAGGTGATTTTTGAAAATGGCGCGCGCTGATTGGTTGAGCTACTTCGGATTAATTCTCGATAATCACCTACAGCGTTTATCCAAAATGGCCGTCAGCCAAGTTGTCAATGCAATAGACGAGGAAATTAACAATTTTAAAGAAAATGTTGTTCCTAAAAGTACGAAAATGTGTATCTATACTAAAACAATAATTCACCTCAGGCTCAGTGAATATCGGTGAATAATAACCTCGACTTCATCTGGGTTAGTATTCACATATTCACCTCGCCTTCGGCGAATAATTGTTAAATATTGCTCAATATGTATCATATTGGATACAAGGAACTGTTTCCATGGAAGGAACTGAGGATGAGACATTAAACGGGATCGGGATCGCTACCATATTTTCTCTTTATTTCTTTCATTACGTTTATATGGCCAGGATCGATGTTTTATAATAATAATAATAATAATAATAAAATCTTTATTTAAACTTTTTGGAGATCCTATCAGCATAAATGCTGGTATTAACAGGAGAACAGTGCTCAATTATAGATAATAACTAATCTTTTATGTAATAAGAAACAACTAATCTCTTATGTCTGCGTCTGAAAACATTCTCATATCTTCACCCCAAATGAAAAACGTCCGGTCCAGCTTACTTGTCCCATGCAGGCATGTGAACAGTTCCTGTGTGGGTGTGTATATAGTCCACAAAGGCTTACAATCGGTTTGTTATTGAGCGGGGAAAATACTCTTAATGAAAAACACAGAAAAGGTTTCGCTTATTATTTTTACCAGTACACAACTTTAATGTTTTGATTTTGAATAAGAAATATAATCTCAGCTGCTCGCTATATTTTTGGCTTTGCTATATGCAAACACTGCCAACTGAGCACTTGATATTATTTTAATCTCAAAAAGATAATCTTTTAAAGAACGAGAATCAGGGAACAATAAACAATTCATCACTTAGGTTTTAACTTGGTGTGGAATAAAAATGTATTTCATTTATTTTGAAAGTAATGCTTGCCCAGTGTAGAACAATCTCGACCTTTCGCCCACATCAAATCACACATTATATATTTTTTTTCTTTTGATAACCTTTTCACACTGGAAAGAAAAGATAACATATCTGATTCTAAGATCGTTTGAAATAAAATTAATGACAAAAAGAAAGAGTATAAAACAGCTGGGTTTTTATGATTATGCCCAGACAAGCAGAAATCTTTGTACAGTCTTGACTAAAAAAGTACAGTTTGTGTTCTACAGAAAATGACTCGTAATGGACTACAGTTACTGCTCTTCATAACCGCATTAGTATTGGTGTTAGAACCAAGTCAAGGACTGCTCGTCATTTTGCTTCCTCCTGATAATGATGGTCATATGACACGTCGAAATTTAAAGCGTGAAATGAGCTTGAAAGTAAGGAACAATTATCAAGAAAAAAACGAAAAACTTGCAGACTCTCAAAAAATATACTCCCGACTACAAGAGGTAAGGCGAACTGAAGTTTTAATTAAGGTTGGGCGCTTTACCGGGTTTTTTTCGGTTTAGCTTTTAGAAAATCCGGAAAACCGTCATCGTTATGTATTTACTGCCATCGGTATTTTGACGTTAATAAGGTACTCGAGTACTCAACAGTTCTTAAAATTGTTACTATTAAAGATGAGAAAAGCAAAATAAATTAGCAAACGTTTTCGCTGAACATTCGTTTTTTGTTCAATATTTTGCCGTATAATTATACAGCTAAATTATGACGTCCAGTGCTATTAAAAATTTGAAATTGCGTTCCTTCAGTTAGTTCAATACTGAAATTGCTTTCTGAAATACTGAAAATTAGTTTCTGAAATTTAAAAAAACCGGTTTTACGGTTTAACCGGTTCAGTCAGAGTCGGACGGTTTGACGGTTTTTATTTCAATCAAAACCGCCAAGCTTAGTTTTAATGAATATTATTTACGTTGCATATGACCATAAATTCGGTTAATATACGCGGTCTTTTGCATTTTGTTTATAATCTGGAGTTGGTGCTTCTGTTGTTGTTGTTCTTGCTGTTGCTGCTGTTTTTGTTGTTGTTGTTGTTGTTGTTGTTGTTGTTGTTGTTGTTGTTGTTGTTGTTGTTGTTGTTGTTGTTGTTGTTGTTGTTGGTGGTGGTGTTGGTGGTGTTGTTGTTGTTCCTGCTGCTGTTGTTGTTCTTGCTGCTGTTGTTGTTCTTGCTGTTGCTGCTGTTGTTGTTCTTGCTGTTACTGTTGGTGTTGCTGTTGTTGTTGCTTCTGTTGTTGTTCTTTCTGCTGCTGCTGCTGTTGTTGTTGTTGTTGCTGCTGCTGCTGCTGCTGTTGTTGCTTCTGTTGTTGTTGTTTACGCCATTCAAATGTAATCTTATATTTTATTTTGATTCTCCTTACAGTACTTTAAACGTCGACTTGCTGAGCAAGTAACAAACAGCAACTATCCATCATATAAAAAACTCCAATGAATTGGAAATTAGTGGAAACGGCGTCATCAAGTTCTATGTACAAAGAAACCAGAAGTGAAAGAATAAATAAAAGAATATACTGTACTCAATATAATTAAATAAATAATATTTCAAATGTCTTCAGTCAAGTGCCTCCGTAAGATTATTAGTTATAAGCGCGCGCCAGGAGCTAGTGTTCGGCACAAAACTTAACAATCGGAAAGATTTTATATAGAGCAAAGTGAAAAGATGGTAAACTGCCTAACACCAAAAGTTAAGCCCGGTTAGACGGGGTTAGTACTTGGATGGGTGACCGCTTGTGAATGACCTCGTTGTCGAGCTGGAAACTAATGTGAGTAGAGTTGTAGTTGATCTCTCCTGTGCTTCGAGGGTTTTTCGCCGGGTTCTCCAGTTTTCCTCCCTCCGCAAAACCAACACTTACATCATGGTAGTCATGTTCAATTGGGGCATTTCGCTCTGTTTGACCACCAGTTGCAATAGGCAATAAAGTTATTAAAACAAAACAAAACAAAACAAAACAAAACAAAACAAAACAAAACAAAACAAAACAAAACAAAACAAAACAAAACAAAACAAAACAAAACAAAACAAAACAAAACAAAACAAAACAAAACAAAACAAAACAAAACAAAACAAAACAAAACAAAACAAAACAAAACAAAACAAAACAAAACAAAACAAAACAAAACAAAACATAAAATAGCTTCGGTAACGAAATACTGACGTTTCAAGCGGAGCCCTTCGTCACATATTACTCTGATAAAGAGCTCTAAAACGTCAGTATTTCTCACCAAAGCTATATTCTCAATAGTGAAATAAAAGTAGCGTGCTGCAGTGCGTAGGCAGTGACAGATAACGTAGTAGTCTAACGTTTCGAGCGAAGGCCCTTCTCTAACGTTTCGAGTGAAGGCCCTTCTCTAACGTTTCGAGTGAAGGCCCTTCTCTAACGTTTCGAGTGAAGGCCCTTCTCTAACGTTTCGAGCGAAGGCCCTTCTCTAACGTTTCGAGCCAAGGCTCTTCTCTAACGTTTCGAGTGAAGGCCCTTCTCTAACGTTTCGAGTGAAGGCCCTTCTCTAACGTTTCGAGCGAAGGCCCTTCTCTAACGTTTCGAGCCAAGGCTCTTCTCTAACGTTTCGAGCAAAGGCCCTTCTCTAACGTTTCGAGCGAACGCCCTTCTCTGACGAAGGCCCTTCTCTAACGTTTCGAGTGAAGGCCCTTCTCTAACGTTTCGAGTGAAGGCCCTTCTCTAACGTTTCGAGCGAAGGCCCTTCTCTAACGTTTCGAGCGAAGGCCCTTCTCTAACGTTTCGAGCGAAGGCCCTTCTCTAACGTTTCGAGCGAAGGCCCTTCTCTAACGTTTCGAGTGAAGGCCCTTCTCTAACGTTTCGAGTGAAGACCTTTCTCTAACGTTTCGAGCGAAGGCCCTTCTCTAACGTTTCGAGTGAAGACCTTTCTCTAACGTTTCGAGTGAAGGCCCTTCTCTAACGTTTCGAGTGAAGGCCTTTCTCTAACGTTCGAGTGAAGACCCTTCTCTAACGTTTCGAGTGAAGGCCCTTCTCTAACGTTTCGAGCGAAGGCCTTTCTCTAACGTTTCGAGTGAAGGCCCTTCTCTAACGTTTCGAGTGAAGGCCCTTCTCTAACGTTTCAAGCGAAGGCCCTTCTCTAACGTTTCGAGTGAAGGCCTTTCTCCAACGTTTCGAGCGAAGGCCCTTCTCTAACGTTTCGAGCGAAGGCCCTTCTCTAACGTTTCGAGTGAAGGCCTTTCTCTAACGTTTCAAGCGAAGGCCTTTCTTTAACGTTTCGAGCGAAGGCCCTTCTCTAACGTTTCGAGTGAAGGCCTTTCTCTAACGTTTCGAGTGAAGGCCCTTCTCTAACGTTTCAAGCGAAGGCCTTTCTCTAACGTTTCGAGCGAAGGCCCTTCTCTAACGTTTCGAGTGAAGGCCTTTCTCTAACGTTTCGAGTGAAGGCCCTTCTCTAACGTTTCGAGTGAAGGCCTTTCTCTAACGTTTCGAGTGAAGGACCTTCTCTAACGTTTCGAGCGAAGGCCTTTCTCTGAACGAAGGCCCTTCTCCAACGTTTCGAGTGAAGGCCCTTCTCCAACGTTTCGAGCGAAGACCTTTCTCTGACGAAGGGCCTTCGCTCGAAAGGCTAGACTTCTACGTTCTCTGTTTCGGCAATATATCTATAACCTATATTTCGATTGTTATATTCTCAACAGTTTACCATCTTTTCACTTTGCTTTTTATAAAACACTGCCTAAGAAACACTCTACTTTTTTTACACTGAAACATTTTATGACAGTCGATTTCGGTATAAGTAAATCATGGAATTTAGTTTCTCTTCATGTTTATCTGTTGCTGAGGAATATTTGACGTCATTTCAACACGTTGCAAGCGTTTCCTTTTTTTGTGAAGTCAAAAATGACGTCAAAGCATGGGTGGCGTGTGCTGTTAGGGCGCTGCCTCTCACCGCTGTAGTTAAGCCCAGTTAGACGGGGTTAGTACTTGGATGGGTGACCGTCTGGGAATAACCCCGTTCTCGAACTTGAATTTCATGTGAGTAGAGTTTAGTTGGTCTCTCCTGTGCTTCGAGGGTTTTTCGCAGGGTTCTGTGGTTTTCCTCCCTACGTAAAATCAACACTTAGGTCTTAGATTATGTCGTGCACTTTAATCATGAGCCTCTGGCTCGGATGATTGGGCGACCACATCCTGTGTTTAACGACGTTAAATAAATCATTACTCATTACTCAAAAAAGATGTCCATTTTATAGACGTCAGAATTATCTAACAGCTTGCGGTCAATACAAACCTCAATATAACAACGAATAGAACTTCAAATCAAAAAATATTTTGGCATTCAACTATTCACGTTACGCAGAATCCATATCAGTAATATCTTATTTGAGTTTGTAAGTATTTTAACTTGTATGTCGTTCATCACAAGACCTTATAAGGGAACGTTTTGTGATGAACTTCTCGTCTTAATATTGAATTACTGCGCATGTCAAGCACATACTGGCCTCCCACATTTGTTAGTTGATATATTTTTAGGAAACCACCAAGTCCACCCAACTCTTGAGATATACATGACAGTCTTAGAACCCCGTTTTACACGATGCCGGTACAATTTGAAAACGGAACAAAATCATGCCGTTTAGGCCTTGCGTTTACACGATACCGGCACAAAAATAACATGAAATGTTATATGCTGTATTTGCATACCAGCATGATTTTGTTCCGTTTTCAAATTGTACCGGCATCGTGTAAACGGGGTCTTAAAGAGCCTTCGTTCTTGGTGTAATAAAAGTAGCGTGCTGCATGCGTAGGCAGAGTTGAAACAACAATCGAAATATAGTAAGGTTAGATATACTGCTGAAACAGAGAACGCAGGAGACTCCAATGATATTAATAATAATAATAATAATAATAATAATAATAATAATAATAATAACAATAACAATAACAATAACAATAACAATAACAATAACAATAACAATAACAATAACAATAACAATAACAATAACAATAACAATAACAATAACAATAACAATAACAATAACAATAACAATAACAATAACAATAACAATAACAATAACAATAACAATAACAATAACAATAACAATAATAATAATAATAGAAGCTTTAATCAAACTCACTAAGTAATACAGTACTACAACAATAACTTACAACACATCGCAATACATTACAAACAGTAAAAGATGAGTTTGATAAGGGGCTAGTGAACGGACACGCGGTCCCAAGTAGGCAAACTCCGTACATAAATCAATAAATTCAAGACAATACACACTTAATGGTCCACTATTTACTAGTATACAGAATGCGCCATTATCCACACCTGACGCTGAACCCAGCCCCCTACCCCCGAAATCAAAACGATTTAGTTTGAAATAACAATCGAAATATGGTAAAGTAGGTTAATACTGCCGAAACAGAGAACGTAAGTGGTCTAATGTTTCGAGCGAAGGCCCTTTGTCAGAGGGCCTTCTCTCTGACGAAGGGCCTTCGCTCGAAACGTTAGACCACTTACGTTCTCTGTTTCGGCAGTGTTAACATACTTTACCATATTTCGATTGTTGTTTCAACACTGCATACGCAGCACACTACTTTTATTACACCATTTAGTTCGAAATAGATGGATAATGGAAGTATTCAACGGGCTGAATGTTCTCTGTTTCGCCAGTATATCTGACCTTACTATATTACGATAGGCTTATGATTGTTTTTTTAGCTTTTCATAGTTGAATTGATCTTATTTATTAATTGATTGGCAGATACATCATCTGGATTAAATTCAATTTTATTCAAAATTATTTCTTAGCAATAAAATTGAATTTAATCTATGATAGGCTTGTTGATTGGTGGAAACTAAAAACAACTCGTTGCAGGGTGCTTATCAACAAACTAAAAAAAATGTATTCTTAGCTAGTTTCAGAAATTGCAGCTTGATGTTAGTAATAATTGTCAGTTGTTTGCTGTACAAGCTGTGTTAGTTAGTAATACTCAGAAAAACTCTGAGCTCTAAGCGGGACTCGAACCCACAACCTTCTGAATGCTAGCCAGACGCTCTAACCATTGAGCCACTAGAACTCAGCCAGATAGCGGTTAATTAAGGGTTCGAGTCCCGCTTAGAGCTCAGAGTTTTTCTGAGTATTACTAACTAACACGGCTTGTACAGCAAACAACTGACACTTATTAAATGTATTC
>OZ036012.1:5451570-5496570 GCA_964035015.1 Corallium rubrum | reverse complement strand
GCCGTAAATACGCGCCGTAAATACGCGCCGTAAATACGCGCCGTAAATACGCGCCGTAAATACGCGCCGTAAATACGCGCCGTAAATACGCGCCGTAAATACGCGCCGTAAATACGCGCCGTAAATACGCGCCGTAAATACGCGCCGTAAATACGCGCCGTAAATACGCGCCGTAAATACGCGCCGTAATTACGCGCCGTAAATACGCGCCGTAAATACGCGCCGTAAATACGCGCCGTAAATACGCGCCGTAAATACGCGCCGTAAATACGCGCCGTAAATACGCGCCGTAAATACGCGCCGTAAATACGCGCCGTAAATACGCGCCGTAAATACGCGCCGTAAATACGCGCCGTAAATTCGCGCCGTAAATACGCGCCGTAAATACGCGCCGTAAATACGCGCCGTAAATACGCGCCGTAAATACGCGCCGTAAATACGCGCCGTAAATACGCGCGTAAATACGCGCCGTAATTACGTACCGTAAATACGCGCCGTAAATACGCGCCGTAAATACGCGCCGTAAATACGCGCCGTAAATACGCGCCGTAAATACGCGCCGTAATTACGCGCCGTAAATACGCGCCGTAAATACGCGCCGTAAATACGCGCCGTAAATACGCGCCGTAAATACGCGCCGTAAATACGCGCCGTAAATACGCGCCGTAAATACGCGCCGTAAAAACGCGCCGTAAATACGCGCCGTAAATACGCGCCGTAAATACGCGCCGTAAATACGCGCCGTAAATACGCGCGGTAAATACGCGCCGTAAATACGCACCGTAATTACGCACCGTAAATACGCGCCGTAATTATGCGGGTATCAGCGGCTTTCCCGAGGGGGCGACCCCCGGGCAACCCACGGGCAACTCACGGGCATGGCACGGGATTTGTTTTAAAATCACGCCCCAGAGACAGGGGATTTAGCCTACTTTTGTATTTTGTCAAATTACCCTCGGGGACATACCCCCGGGATTTGCACATCTCCTGCTGTTACATGGGTCAGCGGTGATTCGTCGAGAAACGAACAACAGGAGCTGTCTTTGCATTGTAGTCAGGTAAGTGTTTGTAATCGAAGAATCCTTCATATTTGGATGAATAATTAAGTCATCCATCACCAGTAAATGTTGGAAACAAAAGAATATTTGTTTGAAACTAAGGATGAAAACTTTTTAAGCGTTTTGTGAATATCAGTAATGACTAAAAGTGTTTTTTGTTTGTACGAGCAGCTGATACAAAATTAAGTCTATTAAAAAAGTTGTCATTTTAATAGCCTAATTGCACACTGTACTTTATTGATATTAATATATATTGTTGTCGTTGTGGTCAGTATTACTTTGTAGTAATTAAATTTCTTTATTAAACTGGCTTTTCTTCGAGTTTTGAAGCTTTCTTGTGGACTTTCTATTAGCACAATTGTATTTTCTTTGCAAATGACCATTGGAAGGTCTCCTTTTCGAAAACACTGTTTCACAAATTTCCCCCAGGGGGTGGGGGTATTTGTCATAATATTTCCCCCCAACCCAGGGGCTTTAGCATCCTTTTGTCAAGGGTACTTTGACAAATCCCCCTGGGTCCCCGGGGGTCGCCCCCTCGGGAAAGCCGCTGATACCCGCATTACGCGCCGTAAATACGCGCCGTAAATACGCGCCGTAAATACGCGCCGTAAATACGCGCCGTAAATACGCGCCGTAAATACGCGCCGTAAATACGCGCCGTAAATACGCGCCGTAAATACGCGCCGTAAATACGCGCCGTAAATACGCGCCGTAAATACGCGCCGTAAATACGCGCCGTAAATACGCGCCGTAAATACGCGCCGTAAATACGCGCCGTAAATACGCGCCGTAAATACGCGCCGTAAATACGCGCCGTAAATACGCGCCGTAAATACGCGCCGTAAATACGCGCCGTAATTACGCGCCGTAAATACGCGCCGTAAATACGCGCCGTAAATACGCGCCGTAAATACGCGCCGTAAATACGCGCCGTAAATACGCGCCGTAAATAGCCACCTTAAAATAAAAACGCATTCTATTTTTAGACATATATCGATGACGTCATTTCTAGATGAAGGAAGCGTTTTTTCTGACTACTATATTAACGAAAAATGCTCAGAATTACCCAATTAGAAAATTTTTCATGATGTCAATTAGGCCAGTGTTAAAATAAGAACGCATTCTATTTTTAGAAAAATATTGATGACGTCATTTCGACATGAAGGAAGCGTTTCTTCTGACTACTATATTAACGAAATATGCTCAGAATTACCCAATTATGCCAGTGTTTCAATAAGAACGCATTCTATTTTTAGAAAAATATTGTTGATGTCATTTCGACATGAAGGAAGCATTTCTTCTGACTACTATATTAACAAAATATGCTCAGAATTACCCAATTATGCCAGTGTTTCAAACGTAATTACGCACCGTAACTTACTGTCATATTGGTGTACAGTAATTATTTTGGCTTCGGTGGTTTGTCGTGAGTCGATCGTTTTATTCTGTGTTTTGATTGGCCCTGAAGGCATTCTTTTGTTAACTTACATTAACTTAACAGCACAACAGCAATGTGTCTATTCGCGCATGCGCAGTACATACAAAAATGTTTCAAACCTTTCTCACTTTCTGACCATTTTAAAGCAGCTTTATAATCACATTCTCTCTGTTCTAACAAGTCAGTTTTAGTTCCCAGGACAATCAAAGGACACTAAGATTTAAAAAAAAAACACATTGATAACCATAAAATATAATTGGAGTTTTTATAATACAGTAATGATTTTGGAAAAAATTGATGGGGTTTTTTTCCAGAAAAAGTAACTCACCTCTCTTCCTCGTAATTTTTCAATTTCTTTTTTAACATTTTCAACTGTATTCAGAGATGATTTAGAAGTGATGCTATAGACGAGGATAAATCCCTAAATTAAACATATGACCGTAATTATATTTAAAAAAAATTGACACACACCTAAATTGGTCAATAGCTGAGAGAATGTTAAAATACTGTAGTGTATGTATGTGTAACCATGGGTAACCAAAATGTCATCATGGTTAACTCTTTCTTGTCCGAATTGGTCTTTAGTATTTTAATCTGGCTAACGCCAGACGATTTTATTCACCTCTGGGGAAGCCCCCGGACAGGAATGAGTTATAAACTATCTCTTTAACTCTTTCTTGTCCAAATTGGTCTTTAGTATTTTATTCTGGCTAATGCCAGACGATTTTATTCACCTCTGGGGAAGCCCCAGGAATGAGTTAAAGCACATCATCACCAAAAGCGACCATGTCATTATCACACAGTAACACTGGTAGTCACCATACTTTGACCATGGTGAAATACTCGTATAGTTCTAGGTATTATTATATAACTGGGTTTGATTTCTGGTCTGTACGCAAAACGACGCACACTGATTGGTTCCTGAGAGGTTGGGATTTTACGATATTGACCTCTCTGGGTCAATACGCTTTTTTATCAGCCGTGTAAGTTTTGGCGGGAATATTTCTGAGTTGATTTAAATACAAATAAAAGAGAAACAGGTATCTTTCTTCAATATTCTGAACAATAAAATCTGTTGGAACATCACTGCTGGTTTCCTTTAAAGCTGTTTATCTAAAAACACGACAAATAAAAGCCGAACTGGTGTAAATAAGAAGGCCAAGAAGCCGGACATGAAAAAGTCAACAAGTAAGGCAAACAGCATGCTCCGAAGGCAAAAACAATGCTCAAAGCTTAAAAATAAAATGAACCAATAGTCATATAATAAATTCCTTATTAACCTCATTTGCTCGGTCTGTACTGGAAAGTATTTGCCCTCAGTTTTATCGCACAAACCTTGCTCCTTTGTCGCTCGGTCTGTACGAAAACCTCAGGCAAATACTTTCCCGTACAGACCTCGCACTCGGTTAATAAGTCTTTAGTACTGTACATAACATATATATCATTCTGGACTTACATCAGCTATATTAAGATAATGCTTGCTTATTTCAGAATCGCTTGATTCCTAAAAACAAAAATTATACTTAGTCCAATAAAGTTTCAGTCAGTTGTGAAAATGAATTTAATTTATTAGCCAATCATAAAATATCCAATAACATGTACTTAGCCATCATTTTCCTGTAAAAATATTAATATTTTGTTTTAATAATAAATATCTCTTACCAATCCTGCTGTGTCAAATATTCGTACTTTCTCTTTTACACCTTGTTCAGTTTCAATTAAAACTTCATAAATATCTTCAATAGTTGGGTATAATGTCTGCAACATAAACATATATATATATATATATATATATATATATACAAATGGAGGTAGAATGACTCAACAAATTTGACTAGGCATATTTATTACTATTTAGTTTCGTACCATGAGATGTGGCACTCCTCAGATAAAACAGCTGTTTTATCTGAGGAGTGCCACATCTCATGGTATGAAATATAAATATGCCTAGTCAAATTTGTTGAGTCGTTCTACCTCCATTTGTTTAATATGCTCTGGGTATCCATTGAGCACTCTGCCAAATGTTATTATAACCTACTCAACATATATATATATATATATATATACGTGTGGGTTTTTGGTCTACGAAACGCAAAGAGTGCTCGATAACATATAGTTAGAGCAAATATAGATTTTCGCTTACCTCAAAAGTCTGCTACAGGCTGTTTCATCTAAAAAAGAATGCCTGAAGATTCTTTTTTAGATGAAACAGCCTGTAGCAGACTTTTGAGGGCGAAAATATATATATATATATATATATATATATATATATATATATATATATATATATATATATATATATATATATATATATATATATATAAGTAATTATACAGCTGTATATTGAAAAGTATAATATGTACATGTATAATATATATTATTGTATGTGTACAAGTACATGTATAGTATAAAGCTTCTAGGACAGCGTCGGCCACAGTTGAAATCCAAATATTACCAGGGTTAAGTCACGTTGGGCTGAAAAACAGAGAAAAATCTTCTCGACGTTTCGAGTGAAGGCCCTTCGTCAGGAGAAATTAGTAAACAACTCACATGTGGTCACGCGTATTTATAGCAGAGCTACAATGAGAATCACGTGAACACATGTAAGCCAATAAAAACAAAGTAAACAAATAAATTAATATGTAATTTTAGCCTGTGTGCAGGTGCTGACCCAATTTGTGGGTCAGGTACCTGCAAATAGGCAAAGAAACAGGTTATAAATTACTATTTAAATCATCAGAAAAAGGTTAAGGAAAAGGTGTGGAATATGGTGGTGGAGTGAGCTAAATGAAAGAGAATCGCTCATTGAGGCCGTGAGGGTGAATGGTACCAAGTTTGTAAATGAGACGCATTTCTTGTTTACGACGAGTATCGTTACAACCTGTAATGGGCTGAATGGCACAGATTTTCATGTTGGAAAAGGAGTGGTTGGCACATTGTATTTGACGTCACGAAGGTGTTCAACAAACCTGTCACCTAAACGTCTTCCAGTTTCTCCGATGTAAAGCATGGGACATTTACTGCAAGAGACCATATTCCACACCTTTTCCTTAACCTTTTTCTGATGATTTAAATAGTAATTTATAACCTGTTTCTTTGCCTATTTGCAGGTACCTGACCCACAAATTGGGTCAGCACCTGCACACAGGCTAAAATTACATATTAATTTATTTGTTTACTTTGTTTTTATTGGCTTACATGTGTTCACGTGATTCTCATTGTAGCTCTGCTATAAATACGCATGACCACATGTGAGTTGTTTACTAATTTCTCCTGACGAAGGGCCTTCGCTCGAAACGTCGAGAAGATTTTTCTCTGTTTTTCAGGCCAACGTGACTTAACCCTGGTAATACATGTATAGTATATATATATATATATATATATATATATATATATATATATATATATATATATAAGTAATTATATATTGAAAAGTATAATATGTACATGTATAATATATATTATTGCATGTGTACAACTACATGTATAGTATAATACATACTATATATATATATATATATATATATATATATATATATATATATATATATATATAGATAAGTAGCAAGTTCGAAAACATATGAGTAGAGTGCTCAATACCGAGGTAGAGCGGAATAGTAAGACAAAAATACAAACTTGGGTTACTTCATTTGAACTTTAATCACTAAGTTCAAATGAAGTAACCCAAGTTTGTATTTTTGCCTTACTATATATATATATATATATATATTTATGTAATTATATATTGAAAAGTATAATATGTACATGTATAATATATATTATCGTATAATGTGTACAAATACATGTATAGTACAATATATATATATATATATATATATATAACTTACAGCTCCTATATTATGATGGCCATGGACTAGCTGTTCAATTATAGCGGATTTTCCCACTTTTTTCGACCCAAATACAACAACCCTTGAACATTTAGGCATGATTGTTGGCTAAACTACTAAAACGGAAGGCCCTAATTAACATCCGTCAAAGGTAGGTACTTTCGGACGATTGATTTCCGACTAACGACGATCGTCAGTCCACCAGTTTTTGTAAAAGAGACTGGACACTAATTCAAGTCGAAGTCTTTGCGCACAATGGGTTTTTTCAGGAAATTTTAAGAGCGCTTTTCGAAATTTTGGACTGGGAACATGTTGGAATAAAATAACGCTTTTCTTATAAAAAAGCGCATTCGTAATGCCAAAGTTGATTGTGAAAACTATATTCTCCTCGTCTCCAGGGACGTAGCCAGGGTTTTGGAAGGGGGAAGCCGAAATCGAAAGAAATTTTTAGGGAGTCTGGGGGCATGCTCCCCCAGGAAATTTTGAAATGGAGAGTTGCTGAAATGCCATTTCCTGGCTTTTAGAGGAAGATTTTACAGACTCTAAAGGTTAAAAAACGTCATATAAAATACTCAAAACACGCAAACGTCACATAGATACTCAAAATGCATACACTCAGTAGATTGAATACACTGTTTACAGTTTATTTCCTGACATAATTCATATTGCATCAGTTTTGTAGTTACATGTCTGTTGTTTTATATCGAAAGGGGGGAGCCCCGGCTCCCACAGCTCCCCCCTGGCTCCGCCACTGCTCGTAGTGCAGTAGCATTATCTCGATAATTGGAGCGTGTCGTTGGCAGTCAAAAGACGACTAGTTTATTTCTCCTTCAAAGATTCAAAGACTGAAAAATTCACTGCTTCAAATAGACAACCCTGGTAAATGATTAACCAAAACATTCTGAATCCGCTATTATCATTAGGTATGCCCGGGCTAATTATCTAAGTACATGGTTTATTTTAAGAGTGATAATCCAATCAAGACATGAACCTGGATCATTTATGACCTCATTGAGAAGTGTGTATTGTGTAACTATGCATGAACATGGTTTTGTGTCTATAATCTCGTTTGTGTAACATTCTCAATACATCTTAAACTGGGACGCATGCTTAGAGTCTATGTCTTCATAAATGTTGCGTAGACTCAACTCACTTTTCTCACCACAGGATAAGGTCTTTACGTTCAGTCTAGTTCAAGGAGGCCACATCCTAAAGCAGCATGTGGCTTTGAGATATTTTTATCCGCATCTCGCATACCATTCTTCATTCTTGCCATATTTGGCTGAAAATTGTTTCGGCGTGCTTGACTCGCGTGCCATGCATAGTTGAGGTGAATTAGGTCGTTAGTAAGCTGGATAGACTGGTGTGTGCGCCAAATCGACGAGATCTGCATCAAACTGCGTCAATACATGATAAGAGAACGAAAGGTGACGTGAACTGATCAGAGAGTGCATCATAAAACCAACTCAACCTTGCGCAAAGACAGCTCTTCAACCACGAAGACATTCCTGTTGATTTTGCGCACAATTTTCGACTCAAAGTGGTCTACCTTCGTCTACGTTAGTATTGTTGGCGCGCTAATTTGAAAAAACAAACATCACGCGCAACTTTGACTTCCAATCACCAAGTTATTTGAAGAGGGAGGACGGGAGTTGAGGTGTTATCACCGCTACTAGATCTGAGGTATGGAAATATATCTATCTTGCGTGAGAACAAAGTTGAACGATTAGAACAAAATTTAATGTATTTAAAATGGATATAAATGAACTGCTTGTAAGATTTACATCCGCAGGGTTGCTGCGTATAACGATTAAAACATGGCATTAACTGCAGACGATGAGCTAGCTGCAGACAGTAATGAATGACTAACCTAGTGAGCAACATTTCAGGAACGTCGCCTTTACTATAATAATATCGTTAAAAACGCATTTTGTATCAAGAGTTAGACTGTTGTGTATCTCACAATCATTGGTTTGGTCTGCATAAAAATAACCAAGTCTGCATAACCACTGATGAGTGACCAAGCATCAAATTATAAAACTGAGAGGAACTCTTTCTATGTAATATGTATATAGATCGTGCAGTTTTACTATCATTCATGCAGCGCTTCAAATAAGGCAGATTGTGTCAATAGCAAAAGCAAGGATATTTCATTAATAAAGAAATCAGAGTACTGTGTTGCTAGTGTATTGCATATAAAAACTGGTTCATATTTAAAGTCTTAAAAGTGACAAGCTGCTGGAAACTTATTATTAAAGTTGATGATTATTTTGTAGGTTGCAGAGTCGTGGAAAAGAATAGTGTCTAGACTAGAAGCAAGGTCATATAGTTGAATACCGAACAGGCTTCTTGCAGGTGAGTTAATTTATTGATTGTCATTTTAATAGTGCGACACGACTGACGCAGCCTAAAATAACTCAGTGTAAATATTTTACTAGCCCTTGAAGTTTTCACAAGACTTTGTAGTTATCGAAACAGGACATGCCTTAATTTTTCTACCTGACAAATGTTAACCGAACTTTATAATAATTCAATTGCAATGCAAGTGAACATGTGTTGACACTGTTCAGTCACATTTTCACATATAAATTATTTTTCTTTGTGTATGTATTTGTCTGACTTTATAAAGATGCAGAGGTAGCTTATAGACGTGATTTCTGTAAGTTGTTTTCACCATTGACACTGTTACGTTGGTAGCATGTATTGTTATATCATACACGAGTCACATGGTCAAGCCACAATGGTTTGTTGCAAGTTGCAAAAGAAGTGTTTCGAATTCGAACTGACTAGAATTTACTTTATTTGTAACAGTTATATTAACGCAACTTGAAACAAGAACATTTGTTGCAGTCAAGTTGCTTGTGCAAAAAGTCATGATCAATAGTAGTTCGTTCAATTTTGTGTTGCAACTTGGACAAGCAACATTGCAAGCAGCAGGCAGCTTACGACGCAACATTGAATATAGACAAGTTACATGCTGTATATCGAAATATGATGAGGTTTGAGTACTGAAAATGAACGTAATTTCTAATTAACGTTTCGAGCGAAGGCCCTTCGTCAGAGAGAACCGTTACACTTACACACTGTACAGGTGTAGTGATATGTAGAAGCACTTATAGAGGTTGATATAATACAATCAACATTGCAAGCAAGTTACGACGCAACATTATAGACAAGTTACACACTGTATATGTGTAATAATAGCTATATAGCAATATAGAGGTATATACCAATATAATACAAGCCACATTGCGCCGACCAATTTACAACTCAACACAATGTTGAGACAAGTCGCATGTGACTACTAATAACCAACATGACGAACAATTTACAACTGAACGATTTTGTCGAAACAAGTTGCAGGAATTTGTTGCTCGTATTTCTTTGAACTCTCAATCATTAACACGAAATTCTCCTTATTTATTCATTGCTGTTTGAAAGTTTTCGTATTCAGTTTTATGCAATTGCGTAAGATAGCGTGAGATAAGCTTTATCACTTTTTAACTGCGCCAGTCTCTTTAAAAATAGCTCCACGATTTACTATCTTAAAAGTCTTGGGAGAATTTTTTCACTGTTTCAGTCACTGATGTATATCTCTGTGTAGCGCATTCTTTTGCAACAATCAAACCTCACCTTTTGATACATGCATGCTAAACTCTTTTACGCCAAACTCTTTTACGTCTTGTACATGTTAAATAATTGTCTTTCCTATGGGTACACATCCGTTACTACACTGATTTCATGCGAATTTTGCAAGGCAAACTGATGTATATGCACGGTGTAACTAAATAATAAACTAACACTGCCATTGGTGTGACCTGCTAATGAAGAATGAGAAGTCAGTATAGCGGAAGGCGAAAACAAATAAAGGCCTGACGTTCAGGTTAAGAAGTCAGAGAAGCTACAACCATTGAGTTACAACACAGCTCAAATACTAATTGTAACTTTACGTCTTTGGAATACCATGCGCAGTAAAATGCTCTAAAGTACATGCGTGCAGTGAAGCACTGACCAGTGTAACCATTAATCATGAATTGTTCAAGAAATTTTCAACGACCCTAATCACAACTCACAAAATTCGTTGTATCAATCATTTGACGTTGTATATACAGCATACTGCATGTGTTCACGAAACAAAACTAGTGAGACGCAGAGGACGTGATTTTACAACCAAATTTTACAATGTAAGTGCATGATTTAGTCCTAAGAACTAAGAGTAAATCGCATATTTGAGCCACATTTGACGTTATTAAAGTTGTCCTTGTAGTTGCATCACTTGCATGGAACGTTTTTAGCGGCGATGCGTTCTCGAGAACGTGCGGGTCTACTCTTGCAAAGCGCGGAACTCTGTCCCATGGCATGCATGCGTTAATCCATAACAACACTTAAGTGTAAGGTTACATGTTTAAGCGCTTGTATACATTTGTATTTTGTAACCTTACTTAATAGTAAAGCAATGATACGCAGATAGAGAGCCTAAATCCCAAACGTTACAAACGTGTACAATACACTAAGTCAATAGTAACACTTGACATGATTTGGTGTTATAATGAAATGTAAATAAAACTATAAAGAAATATCAGAAAAAAAGCCACATCTTTTTTGTTTATATAAAATATCTTTTTTGGTCAAAACAATGACCGCAATTTTTCAGTGCATTGTTTGGTGAAATTACTACTAAAAACATGGCTTGGGGATTTCCAAGAAATTATATAAATTTTTCTAGTCCTTACCACATGCCATCACTGAACATCAATCTTGACGTCCAAACTAAAGTTTCTTTCTTTCTTTTCCTTGTGATCTACATCCTAAAACAGAGAAAAGAAATCTTGTTATTAACCCTTTATGACAAGTAAACTCGTCTGGCGTATAGCCAGAGTAAAATATATAAGTAGGAATAATAATATCCGCTTGCCTGTTAAAAGGTTAACGCGCAAATATATAAACGAAGACGCACATGCACGGCGCTCGATTAACCCTATGTTCATTTTATTTTTAGAAAGCAATTATGAAATGATGATTGTAGTTATTAGGTGTTTCTCGGCTAGCGTTCTATTTCTATTGTGATACTTATAAAGTCTGTTTTTTCTTATAAATATATCAATCAACAACATATGTACTAGACTAATTAGTTTAACGAAACTAGAGTGCTGTGTAGACAACCTGTATATAATATTATAATGTAACGATTTAAAAAAAAGCTATTGACAAAAAGATCCATAGGAATTTCAATGTTGATTTGCAATGTTATGTAGTAATAATAAATATACAAATCGGATAAATAGCGCTAGATTAAATTGATTTTGGGCATCGGTGACGCCTTTTGGGTCAAGTGAAGTCATTTAGCGTTCCCCGGGATATTAATATTCCTAAAGCAAGTGTCAACTAGGAATTTGCAACATGACACACACACGACAGTTTAATAGCTCTATGATAACAGAATATGACACATTAGCAGCTTTATCAAGTGGCTTGTGGTTGAAAATAAATTTCCTCAGTACACACTTTCTAACATCTGTAGACGGTTCATCCGTACGTATATACTGATTAAAAATAAGAATTAAGAAATCAAGAAATCTAACAAAATGCAAAGAAAAAACTTGGTTTTTGCAGGAATAGTGATAATCTTATTAATTTCAATAAGCTGTTAGTCTGCCTTATTTCATTTTAGGTCGCAATTCCGGCCTTGATGTACTAGTGGGTCGATAATGTGACGACAAATTTACCGACTTTACAAGTAGCTAGATTTCCGCTTGAACACCTCTGCTACATTAAAGAAAGAAGTGAACAGAATAATTAAAACAAATATTAATTTAGCATGTGGGAACAAATATTGGGCTGGCAGATATTTTACAGCACGCTCCAAGCCATGTTTTTGCCTTTTTTTGTGATGATGAATTTCTTTGGTAGCGGACGGATGGCGTCTGCAATCTGTGCGTGATGAAAGAAATGACCTTGTCTCGTCGCCCAAGGATTATCAATTGTTCTATAAACTTTGCTTCATATTGCATCATAAATATTTCAATTTCATCATGGAACATAGTTATTATTATTGTTGAGGTTTTTATTTAGTGTTTCTGCTATAAAAAGGTTACGTCTAGAGTTTAGAATAGCTTTATAATGCTATTTTCATTGCGTTTTATTTATATATTACACAGAAACGCAATCCAGAGGGCATCCAAGAGGGATAAAAATAGTTAAGTGTCGTTCGACTTCCTTTTACCATATTTGGTAATGTGACGTGCTTGTGGAATGTTCTCAACCACGGTAACTCCTTTCCTGCTCGTTGGGAGAATTTAGAATAAAGTAAGAATAAAATGTCTTCTTATTTCACGAATCTACACTTATAAAGCAAGAAATATTGGTTTTACTACAACGATATTACAGGTTCTGCTTTAAAAATATATTTTAAAAGTAAAATTGTATATTAGTAAAGAAATCAATGCTTTGTTGTTTGGTTGATAATAGTAATTCTCCCAACAGGTTTCTTAAACAATTGTTTTAACACCCCCCGATCTGTTGCGTTCTAGAGAAAGGTTTCAGTGGACGAGCCAGGCATAGTTTTAATTCATTCTTAACATAGTTTGTTATCCACAAGAAAAGATTGCTGTTCATATTCATACAACTTTTATTACTGGTTAACTAGAACAGGTAAAAAACAAGCATGATTTTTGCGGCTTTATCGAGCTACTTTGCGAAATCGCGTCCACTTGGAAATTTTCAAAGCCACTGATGCGCGCAATGTTGAGTGCTGAACATGAATGTTGTCGCAAAGCAAACGCGATTTAAAATCTAATGAATGGTTCAAATTTTTCTCATTTTTGTAGTCTCGCTTCCGGATAATTCAACTCGATTGATACAATTTATTGTACAACTTGGAACAGTTGATATTTTTCAGAAATAATCCATCTCCCAAAGGAATTATTGCGAAGATAATCGAAGATGACGAATTCGGAAGAGAAGGCGAAGAGTCCAGAAGATATGGCAAACGATGCCGAAGGTGTCTGGTCCCCAGATATCGAACAAAGCTTTCAAGAAGCTCTCGCAATCTATCCTCCTTGTGGTCGAAGAAAAATTATATTATCAGATGAAGGAAAAATGTATGGTGAGTGAAAATATTTGAGTCAGTTTCACTGCCGTGTGCTATCAAATGGCTTCTCGCATTTTGTTCTTGTCACAGCGGAAGTTCAGTTGTTAAGTCAGTTATTGCCGTCCTGATTCGCGTTTCGGCCGTACCAAGCATTCCTTTTAGACTCAAATAGTTGGAATTTCTATTCAAAGACAGTGTTTAGCCGTTAGATATGCAACATAGCGGTGAGCTCGTAGCGGATATTTTAGCCAGGCCCCAAAAGAACAATGGCTTGCGTACTTTGATCTTGTGATCAAATAATTCGTCTGTCTTTGAAATGGACTACAGTTTGTATATTTCAGGAAGCCATGAAGTGCAATACAAATTACTTCTGGTGAAATGAACACACTTCAATCATTCCGAAGCAGTTAAAATATCGCCTTTGATTTACTACTCAGCTATATTTCATTCCCTCGGGGACGATGCTCAATGAATGGCTTCGTGTTTCTATATTTCTACGTGTCTGCCTTCGTTGGCGTTTACGAATTTTCGTGGGCAACTGCGATCTGTTTAGGGATTGGCTTGTTTCTTGATAAAAATATGATTGTAATGTCATTTCAATTATTTCATTTAGCTCAGATCCTTTCCTAACTCATTGTATATACTTTTGATGGTAATTTCTCCAATAAAATTAAAAAAATCGCCAGTCAGCTTCTTCGCACAATCTCGGCGTTTAATATATTTGGATATTATAAAAGAGGAAAGATTGATAAAATGTTGTCTTTCGGATACCAAGCGTCACAGCTTGAGTGAAAAGTAAAAATCCAAACATTAAATGAAGGATATTAAAGTAAGTTCTTTGCTTGGCGTAATAGATTTGCGTCAAGCTTTGAAATTTAATAATAATTTCTCCCTCAATGAGTGGACAAATTATTGTATTTGATTTTCAATAAAAATAATAATGATCTAACATTTGCAATTTTATAGCTCACAACTTGGTGTTGTTAACTTATCTATCTTGTGGTTAAACGCAATTTAAATTTTACAAAAAATCTGATTGATATTGCTGCGCCCTGTACTCTAGCTGTTGCCATAATAAATAATTGTTTTGTGATTTTAGACTCACCATTCCCTACCCCCTTTAATTTATCTTAATATTTTATGGCATTTATCGAACCATAACTTGTGATAAAGGGATGTATCATTTCAGTAATTTATTCCACATAAATGCATTGAACCAATTAATTTAACTTTGTCCAATGTGATCAAACACTTCAATTCCTGTCGAAAAAAATAACAAAGAGAGAATATTAAGCACTTCCAAATATATTTTGCAATCCTTCAGTACTGTACGTACTACTCTAGTTCGCTCTGGAAAAAGTCTGTAATCTGTGTTCTTGTTTAAATTACTGCATGAGTGCATTTTGTATCCATCTGTTGATCCTTGTAATCAAGTTTAAGTATACGCCACCTCAACAGCTGAAGAGGGTGCATAAAATTATCTTGATTTTAAAAAAATCTCACTTTGTTTACTGTAACAAGGAATATTCATTTTTCATGGCAATTTAATGATATTTTGTTGAGTGCAGTATGAGCTATTTGTTAACCCATTGCTCGTCAGTAAAATCATCTGGTGTTAGACAAAGTAAAAAATATATATATATATATATATGGGCTATTTTTGGCCAGCTCAGGAAGGAATAGGTTAAAGCATGAGGGCACTTTGATGCACTGCCAATGATCTATTGGGGTGCATGTACTAAACCTAATTTGATCAAATTGTTTGGTATTTTATGGTTTGTGAATTTTTCTTGGTTAGGTCGCAATGAGCTTATTGCAAGATACATAAAATTGAGAACAGGGAAAACTCGCACAAGAAAACAGGTAAGTTTTTAAAAAAATACTAATGTACAAATAACTACAAGCTTTATGTCTCAATTTTCTCTCAACGTGTGAACAGAGTCTAAAATTGAAAATAATATTTTTAATCTACAGGTATCAAGTCATATTCAGGTTTTAGCAAGAAAGAAAGCAAGAGAGATCCAATCAAAATTAAAGGTAAATTATTATTCAAAGCTGTATGCTACATGCAGATGCTTTTTGTTTTAGGGGAAATTGAGGGGTAGTTGACACATTGCTTTCAGTCTGACACACTGACAGTTTTTTTAATGATTTTTTTTCTTTCTTTCTTATCATATAAAGGACCAAGCAGCACGAGACAAAGCTTTACAGACTATGGCTACAATGTCATCTGCTCAAATTGTATCAGCATCAGTTTTACACAACAAGAATATTACACCAGGAGTTAATAATTTTAACGACCATCCCGGCTATGGTTCCCTCCCAGGTCAACCACTTCCAGCCCTGCCAAGCACACAGGTAAATCTGCAGTAAGCCTTATAAAATAATATGATTCACAAGCATTCTATATATGAGGTCTGTAATGTTTGCAGGTTCTCCTTTTGATGAGAAAAATTGTCTGGCATTAGACAGAATAGAACAATAAAGGGGCCATCTTTGGCCAGTTTAGGTAGGAATAGGTTAAATTTAAAAGATCATGCCACACCAAATTCTGGCTAAATAAAGATGGTCTTCAGGCTAAGGGATCTGCATGACTAATTTGATCACTGGTGAAATAAAATACTGTATTATATAAAAATTATAATTTTGATGTTTTTAGTACTGGAATACTCCTGCTACACAACCTGGCAGTACACCAACAAGCTTTGGAGGTTTACCAACGACACATACACGCACCCTTTTTGGAGGAAGTCCTGGACCATCCTCTGCACTGGTTCCAAGTAATACAGTGACTTCACCCGGAGAAGAAATGGTATGTTTGCATTTGTACCTAATGTATACTGTACTGGTAAAGAACAGCACAGCTGGTCCCTACAAGGTTATTCTTGAAACTGGTGGAAACTATAGTGTTGATTTTCACTGTTTGTATTACAGAGGTCTTCATATGGTGCCAGTAACTTGACAATGAGTGGTGGCCAAAACTGGTCAGGGAGAACAATGGTGAGTTTTTAAAAAGTGTTGCAGTGAATGATATCATGGTACTGAACTTAAGCTTCCCTGCATGTAGTTACTGTGTTTTTTCCTAATAACTGGGGTTTTTTTTCATAGCCTCTTCGTCTTATCGATTTTCAAGCATTTGTTGAACAACAAGGTTTAAAAGCTGACTCGGTATGTGTTTTAGTATTAAACATTTTAACTTTTGCAATTCTTCAATCTTATAACCCCAAATTATTATTTTGATAATAATTATATTTATTATTACTTATTTCAGTATCTCAAACATCTTTTTGTCCATCTTGGTCCAAATGTGAACTTTCAAGACTCCATCTTAGAGGTATGTATTTTAACTGCACTGTATCATTGACACACTAGTTTGCCAAAGTATCTTACAAAAAATCCTGTAGGATCTCATGAGCTTACAAAAAGGAAGTCCTATGTATTTTAGTGTAGGATTTGATTTTTACCTATTGTTTTATTGTTGTACTCACTTGTATAGGCTGTTGATATTCGTCAAATTTATGACAAATTTCCAGAAAAGAAAGGTGGTTTACGTGAATTATATGAAAAGGGACCACAGTCCGTGTTCTTTTTGGTAAAATTTTGGGTGAGTAATCTACTGTAAAATGATTTAGAGACTATAATTTTATACACAGTACATGTATATTACAGTTACATATTACCATTACAATTGTTAGTAAACTTTGAAACATGATTGGTTCATTTCAGGCTGACTTAAACACAAATGTCAAGGATGAATCAGGTTCATTCTATGGAGTCTCTAGCACGTGAGTAAAGCATGGTGATTTTTTTTTTGTACATCACTGACCAGTGAGGACACATTCATATTTTTTTATTCCAGTTCCAAATTTCCTGCAAGAGTGCATGGGATTTTTTGTTGGGTTTTTTTTGGAGAGAATTTGGTTCTGACCCTTGGGGGGCTAAGTAATTAATTCATTATCTAATTCATTAATTATCTAATTAATTAATTATCAAATTAATACTGTTAAAATAATTGATATAATTCCAGGTACGAATCCAGTGAAAATATGACCATTACTTGCTCAACCAAAGTTTGCTCTTTTGGCAAACAAGTGGTGGAAAAAGTCGAGGTAATTCTGAACTCCTACAAATTTTTTTTTTCTTCTTTTATTTTTCATTTACTGCTATCTCACTTGAAATTGATTGTCTATACATATAGAGAAAGCATCAACTGTTCTGTTTGTAAGAAAAGATTAGTTTAGTTGAGTTTAATAAAATTCATCGCAAAGTACTATACATACACAAAAACATAAATACATACATATAAATACATTGATTAATTAATACATACATAACTATGACTGATACGCGACAGGGGGGGGGGGGGGGGAAACAGGAAAAACATCCCAATTGATAACCTCTTAATTTTTTTTTAGACTGAGTATGCACACTTTGAGAATGGTCGTTTTGTCTACAGAATACATAGATCACCTATGTGTGAATACATGATCAATTTTATTCACAAACTGAAACAACTGCCAGAAAAATACATGATGAACAGTGTGTTGGAAAATTTCACTATTCTTCAGGTGCAGTATTCACTCCTCATGCATTAAACCATGTAACTATAGTATTAAATATAAAATAAGGTGTCCTCTACGCACGCTCTGATTGGCTTGGCTCCGTGCATTAATAAGAGAATGAAGATCATGAATGACGTAAAATGGCGTGGAGTGGTGTAGGATGGCGTCACCTGGTGGGAAAATCTACACCACTTTTAGCTTGTCTTTTCTTATTATTATTTTATAAAACAAATAAAACACCACTCCTGTGCGTATGTACACTTATAAAGGTTCGTTTGATGTCATTTGAACACGAAAGAAGTATAAAGGCACTCGGCTATTGCCTCGTGCCTCTACTCAACTTCTTTCGTGTTCAAATGACATCAAACGAACCTTTATAAGAGTACATATGCACGGAGCTTTATGTTTTATTTGTTAAATAACAAAAAGATTTCTCAGTGCTATTGAGGCAAATCCAGGATCTTTTTACAGGGGGGTTGGTCACAAGTGCTGTCAGCATGCCTACTGTAGGTGGCCAGGTGGGGGTGCTCAATACTCCCAGAAAATTGTCTTTGTTTGTTCTGTGCAAAAATTAACTTTGTTTTTTCTATTTAATATCAGACTGTCACCAATCGAGATACCCAAGAAACTCTGTTGTGTTTATCGTATGTTTTCGAAGTATCCACCAGTGAACATGGTGCTCAACATCACCTTTATCGACTAGTTAAAGACTGAGACAATATATGACGTCCAAATAACTGACCATAAACCATCAAACAATGGAGCTGCAGTCCTTCAAAGGAAACTGACTTTATGAAAGATTACTCATTTAGATTGGACATGTGGTTAGCTAGTTGTAGGTGCATTCTACAGTATATAAAATACCAGCAACTCCTTCAATTGCCCTACTCATTGAAGTATTACAAGTTAAACATGTATAGTTGGTGGAATAACTGGTTTATTGCAGTACAAGTACATGTATATATTATAATTATTGGTGTAATCGTCCCTCTCTGAATTAACCAAGGGTCATTTTTGACATCATAACCTGGACCAGTTACTCTATAAAGAACGACTGATACAGTATTACAAGTATAACTGTTTGAAAACCATGTATTATAGCTGGATTACAACTGGATTTTTTCAGTGTTTACATGTTGAAGTCCTAAAGATTATGAACATGTGCAAAGACGAACGCATTCAGAAAGTGTTCTTGTGAACATATGGCATCTTGAAAGACTAAAATATGTAGTTTAAATTCATGTTTTATACAAAAGACAATGATGGTGTTAACATAGATTGTTGCTGTGTACCCCACCATTTTTGGCATAGATATTATTCAAAACGTTTAGAGAATGATTGTAGGAAAAGATTGATGCTTGCAAGTTTGGATTGCCGCAGCATATTTTTTAAAACTAATATTGAGACAGTGAATGTTCAAAAGATCACAATTATGCATATATAAAATTAAGAAGCAAAGAAAGCTTTTATGCTTTGAGTTTTTAAAAAAAATATAACTATTTCTAGCAAAAAACCCCAACTTTGTTGTTCATGTTGCTTTTGTTTTGTGCTCATGTTGATGATGCTCATGATGATGAGGTGATCAGGTTATGATCAGGTGATCATGTGATCAGATGATTATGTGATCAGATAATGATCAGATGATCATGTGATCAGATGATGATGAGGTGATCAGGTTATGATCAGGTGATCATGTAATCAGATAATGATCAGATGATCATGTGATTAGATAATGATCAGATGATGATGAGGTGATCAGATAATGATCAGATGATGATGAGGAGGTGATCAGATGATGATGAGGAGGTGATCAGATGATGATGAGGAGGTGATCAGATAATGATCAGATGATGAAGAGGTGACCAGATAATAATCAGATGATGAGGAGGAGGTGATCAGAAGATGATCAGATGATGATGAGGAGGTGATCAGATAATGACAAGATGATAATGAGGTAATCAGATGATCAGATAATAAGATGATACGATGATGATATATGTGAGGTGTTGATGCATGATGATATATGTATTTATCTATTACCGTATCTATTATTATTTTTATTATTGTCTATTATACAATATAGAGAGAGAGAGAGAATTTTTTGAATTTTGGGTCTCTAAAACAGCATTTCCCGCATTTTGAGGACACTTTTGAGCAAAATATACAGTAAAGGTCTGATCATGAAATCCCATTTTTTAACAGAGTTTCTCATCATTTTTAAGATTCTTTTTTTTCCTCCCAAAACGTGGGCCGTCCAAATTGGGGGCCTACTGGCTATAGCCTGGTAAGCCTATCGGTAAATCCAGGCCTGTATATATATATATATATATATATATATTATATATATATATATATATATATAAATTACTTCTCATGAAAAGTTCTTTATTTTAAAATCATTTATTTACAATCAATGCTTGTAAATAAATGAAGTTTTAAAATAAATAATTTTTCATGATAAGTTTTTAGGGTTTTTTTTGAATTCAAGTAACGTCAACTGGCTGAAAAAGCCAGCCGAATTTCAAAACTGTCTAACTTTTTCAATCTGACATTAGTTTACGACGTAATTTCACATAATTATGTTCTTTGTCACCCACTCGATATTGTCGTTTTTAAAGTCTTTAAAATATAAAAAAAAACTAGCTAAATAATCACATTATACTTTGTACAAACACTCCACAACACTCTTTGTTAAAAGTATATTTTTTATTAATATAAAAGAGTTTCTTACCGTTGATTTCGTACTTGAAAGATGAAGTCTTGCTTTATTTCAAATTCCTTCCTTCTTCTTGAAAACCCTGGCGGGAAAATTATTAACCAATCAAAACGGCGATAATTGATACGATATTTTGACCAGGGAGAAAACTCGTACCAAAATCCGAGATTTAGTCTAACATGAAGTTCCACCTGCTACAACGAAGAAATCCGCTTTACTAATTAGAATATCGTAGGCTCAGTCATTTTTGTTTTGTTTTTCTGATTCACTTTCATCTACTTTCATACTGACAAAGAGTTTATATAAACAATGGCTAGGATCTCTTGTTTCTTGCTCTGTTGGTTTATTTTATGTGTTAAATATGAAGCTGCTACTCATGGTAGTGATACTGAACTAGTAATGGCAAGCGTGGTAAGTTAATCAAAGAAAGAAAAGAGATAAAACTGACGTGTAACTTTTTATTATTATTTCCAAAACATGTCCTAGATTTTGTTTTGTAAACAATGTTGTTCTAATAAACGTGTACCTTAGGTTAAATTATCAATCAAAAGCAATTAGTTCAATGATTGCTATTGATAATCCATTCTAATTGATAATCAGAAAAAAATCCTTCATTAATGGTTCATTGATTATCAAAATCAATTAATTGATTGATAATGAAGTTAGTAAAAAGTAGAGTGTTGTATAGGCAGTGTTTTAGATAAAGCAAAGTGAAAAAGTGGTAAACTGCTGAGAATAGTTTTGATAATAATAAAACTCAAAATACATTAAAAAATGTTGTCAATATAAACAGCTGTGTATTGATGGCCCTGAATATTGTCATATTTTCAAGAAATGAATATTACATAAAGTATTATTTTTAATGACAGTTGTATCGTCATGGAGATAGATCACCAGTCAGTGCTTTTCCAAATGATGAACACAAACATTACTGGAAACAAGGTCTTGGTCAACTCACTGAGGTAGAAATACAAACTCTCAATATGTATACCATAAAATTACCCTCATTAATTTCAGCTTTAATAGAGCCAAAATGAGGGTCAGTAAAAAGTTGTTAAATATCCTTGAGTTATTAACAAATAAGTAGCACTCTCCTTTGCAGCTCTGGCTTCCTTGGATCAGGCATAAAGTTTGGGCAGTGAGGGCTGTGAGACAAGGGGGCACGCGGAGTGTGATGGGAAGAAGGAAATTGGGGGTAGCTTCCCTTCTCCTTTTCTCTCTTCTCATGTGCATGTGCATCTCTGTATCCCCATTCTTCCTATGTAATCCCCCCAAACTCTGTGATGAGCTCCTTAGTCCTGAGCGCAAGGTAGCCTCTGTGGAGGAGAGTGATTAAGTACTGTATAGTGTTTATTTTGTGTTTTCTAGAAGGGAATGAAGCAAGAGTTTGAAATGGGTAAATTCTTAAAAAGACGATATGTCTCTAAACTGATCAATCCAAAATACATGCGAAAACAGGTATAGGAGAAAATTATTGTCAGCACTGAGAAACACCAAGTGATCCTAAATCTGACCATTAATTTAACCAAATTATCTGATGCTTCTATATAAACACAAACTGAATTTTATAAACCTTCAATCCTTCTAATACTTTATTCTAAAGGTATATTGTCGAAGTTCTGATAAGGATCGTGCAATAATGAGTGCTGAAGCACAGATGGCAGGTTTATATCCCTCCAATCATCAGGTACACTAGAATGTAATACCTGTATATAATGAATATACTGTACTTCCTTATATTAATAATGTATTACTTCATTGCTAATGCACAAGACATTTGACATGTATAAATATCTAGAATCATAGCTCCAGTGAGAAGGACTGGCAATTTTGGCAGCTTATCCCAATCCACAGCGTGCCAACGCAATATGACAAGGTATGTAAGATTATATATTCTATAATACAATGTATGTACTGAATGTAATAATCAATGGTACTATTGTACTGTTGTAGCTTGTAGGCCATGTTAGTTGCAGAGTCAGGTTGAAGTTATAGAGAGCTTTTAAAAGTGAGTTTTTAAGAAGAAATGAATTTATATAATTTTATAGCTGTAGTAGAAATAAAGGAAGAAATTAAAAAAAGGGATTGAGTTGTTAGAAAATATGTTTCATCTACAGGTATTTTATACAATTTTTCTCATTCTACTCACTTGGTAGTTGCTCAGGCCTCTTAAGTCCTGTCCCAGATATTTGGAAATTCAAAACAAATCCTATGGTGACCTAGAGTATGTAAAAGTTGGAAAGGAATATAAGGTATGGTGAGGTATGGAAGGGTATGGTAATGGTAGGCTATGGTGAGGTATGGGGTGGTGGGGGATGGGATGGGATAGTGAGGTATAGTATGGTGGGGGTGGGTATGGTCACTATGGTGGGGGATGGGATGGTATGGCATGGTATAGTATGGTATGGTAATAATATGATATGGTTGGGTATGGGATGGTGGGGGATGGTATGGGATAGTGAGGTATGGTATGGTGGGGTATAAGATGGGATGGTGAGGTATGGGATGGTGGGGGATGGGATGGGATAGTGAGGTATAGTATAGTGGGGGGTGGGTATGGTCACTATGGTGGGGGATGGTATGGTATGGCATGGTATGGTATGGTAATAATATGATATGGTTGGGTATGGGATGGTGGGGGATGATATGGTATGGTATGGTGTATATGATGATGGTGCTTTATAATTAACAATATTATTTTTGTATTTTTAGAAATTTATCCACAATGTTAGTAAGGCTGTTGGTTTAACTCAATCACTGACACTTCAAACAATTTACAAAGTGCATGATGTGTTTCTTTGTCAGGTATTATTAGTTTATTGTCAGTATTAGTATACAACAACAACACCACCACCACCACCACCAACACCAACAACAACACCACCAACAGCAACAACACCACCAACAGCAACAACAACACCACCACCAACAACAACAACAACACCACCACCAACAGCAACAACAACAACAGTGACACCAACAGCAGCTGCAGCAACAACAACAACAGCAGCAGCAACAGCAGCAGCAACAACAGCAGCAACAACAACAACAACAGCAGCAGCAACAGCACTAGCAGCAACAACAGCAGCAACAACAGCAGCAACAGCAGCAGCAGCAACACCAACATGGACAGAAGTAACAACAACAGCAGCAGCAACAACAACAACAGCAGCAGCAGCAACAACAGCAGCATTTATAACGACAACACCAGCAACAACAACAACAGAAAACAGCAGCAAACAGCAGCAGCAACAACAACAGCAAAAAAAATATAGAAAAAATGAAGAAAAAACTTATAAATTACAAAGCAATAAAGATTACCTACCTTAACTCATCAGTCGAATGTCTTGTATGGCCTCACAGATGATGAAGTACGGTTGAAATCCTTTAGATCTGAGCACATCATGGTTGTTTGTACAATAAACTATAATGACAGAAAACAACTTATGTCACCTCTAACTCTTTGTTTAAATGTTTAATTATCTCTTACAGAGGGCTCATAATTTAAGTATGCCCAAATGGCTAACACCCCAAGTCAATGACAAACTGGATTATCTTAGTAAATTTGGTTTTCTTTGGCTTTTTAATACACCAGAGAAGAGTAGATTAACTGGAGGTAAGCTGATCAGTGATCTACTTTGCACCATTGAGTAATAAAATATCTGGGTATTCTTTCCTAAGTGTTGAGTAGACCTGATGTACTATTTTGATATATACTGATGAAAATATTTTTCTGTCTTTATCCAAGGTGCCTTACTTGGCGAAATGGTACAAAATATGAAGAAATTTGAAAAGAATCCTGGCAATGCTAAGAAATTACATGTATATTCTGCGGTAAGAATTAACCACTGTCGTATTGCATTCAACTAATACAAACAATACTATAGCAATTGGCCACTGACAGATGCTTGGTTTCTTTCCATTTTAGCATGACACTACAGTCGTGGCGTTGTTAAGTGCCTTGAAAATTTACTCAGGGATACCACCTCCATACTCCACCGCATTTCTCATGGAGCTTTACTATAAGAAGTAAGTTGACTAATCAACGCGCGCATACAACGAAACAACGCACGCCTACAACGAAAGAACGTGCGCCTACAACGAAACAACGTGCGCTTACAACGAAACAACGTGCGCTTACAACGAAACAACGTGCGCTTACAACGAAACAACGTGCGCTTACGACACAACGTGCGCTTACAACGAAACAACGTGCACCTACAACGAAACAACGTGCGCTTACAACGAAACAACGTGCGCCTACAACGAAACAACGTGCGCCTACAACGACACAACGTGCGCTTACAACGAAACAACGTGCGTTTACAACGACACAACGTGCTCTTACAACGAAACAACGTGCGCCTACAACGAAACCACGCGCGCCTACAACGAAACAACGTGCGCCTACAACGAAACAACGTGCACTTACAACGAAACAACGTGCACCTACAGCGAAACAACGTGCGCTTACAACGAAACAACGTGCGCCCACAAATAGTGAGGTGCGTCAATCCATGATGTGAAAATATTGCTTTATTGAACTTCACTGAAACGTTTGGCTTGAATTTGCCTCTTTCGCGCCAGAGATGATTTTGGAACAACCTTTATCTGGATTTGCTTTTATATTTTATTTTGCTAGGGATTCTAAGACACGCACTGTTCGTATGTTTTATCGCAATGATACGACAAGACCAGCTGCAGTGTACGAATATTTTCTTCCTGGTTGCAAACGTCCTTGCACTTTGGATAAATTCGTTAGGTAGGTATACTTTTTTGGATTGATTGCTGTGTAGGATAGCCGAAGGTGCTCGCTTTAACCAAGAAGATCTTGTGTTAGACAAAGTAAAATAATAAAGGGGGCTGTTTTTGGCGTGAGTCAAGTGATCGTAATTTAAGGTAATTATTTTTAGACAAACTGCTTCCGCTATACCTGTGGATCATGACGCAGAATGTCTTAACACGAAGCCACATCAAAAAAAGAAAACTCAAGAAAAATCTTGCAAAGGTGAATATTACTCTTGTTGTTGGTGTTGGTGTTGGTGGTGGTGGTGGTGGTGGTGGTGGTGTTGCTGCTGCTGCTGCTGCTGCTGCTGCTGGTGTTGGTGTTGGTGTTGTTGTTGTTACTGTTGTTGCTGATGCTGTTGTTGTTATTGCTGTTGTTGTTGCTGCTGATGTCGTTGTTGTTGTTGTTGTTGTTGTTGTTGTTGTTGTTGTTGTTGTTGTTGTTGTTGTTGTTGTTGTTGTTGTTGTTGTTGTTGTTGTTGTTGTTGTCATCGTTGTTGTAATTGTTCTTGATGTTGCTGGTGTTGCTGGTGTTGTTGTTGTTTTGTTGTTGTTGTTGTTGTTGTTGTTGTTGTTGTTGTTGTTGTTGTTGTTGTTGTTGTTGTTGTTGTTGTTGTTGTTGTTGTTGTTGTTGTTGTTGTTGTTGTTGTTGTTGTTGTTGTTGTTGTTGTTGTTGTTGTTGTTGTTGTTGTTTATGATGATGTTGCTGTTTCTGTCTCAAGTTAAGGAATGCTACCTGGATGATTCACATTAGGTTTTGTCTCTCACTAGATACGTTGACAGCCGTTATCATCATCCTACTGCTTTTGTTTCTTGCTATCACTGGTTATATTGTTTTTCGATGTCAAAAGAGAAGAAAGGCGACAAGAGGATCTCGATTTAGTCAGATTCAAGCTGAAGAATGGGACTCAGACTAACACTGTGTCCTAAGTGATATAATTTTACACTCAGTCTTCGTAGCAAAACAAGGATAAGCGATTATGGAAATTATATAATTGACATAAATTATAATTTAGATAATGAAATATTGACGTTTTGAGCCAACACCCTTCATCAAACACCATGTGATTTCCTTTGATGAAGGACATTGGTTCAAATCTTCAGTATACTTATTGTAGAACTGAACAGGTTTTCCGCGTAAAGGAAGCCTCTCAATTAGGCTGTTTAGAGAGGTCGCGATGACACACCAGCACACACAGTGCCGCAACTTGCCCGCTCACAACTATCTTGACCATTGCACAGTATGTTACACACTGCAGTACTTTGTGCAACTTGCTTCACAACAATCCTGACCATTGCACAGTATGTTACACACTGCAATACTTCGTGCAACTTACCTCACAACTATCTTGACCATTGCACAGTATGTTACACACTGCAATACTTCGTGCAACTTGCCTCACAACTATCTTGATCATTGCACAGTATGTTACACAGTGCAATACTTTGTGCAACTTGCCTCACAACTATCTTGATCATTGCACAGTATGTTACACACTGCAATACTTCGTACAACTTGTCTCACAATTATCTTGACCATTGTACAGTATGTTACACACTGCAATACTTCATGCAACTTGTCTCACAACTATCTTGATCATTGCACAGTATGTTACACACTGCAATACTTCGTGCAACTTGCCTCACAACTATCTTGATCATTGCACAGTATGTTACACACTGCAATACTTCGTGCAACTTGCCTCACAACTATCTTGATCATTGCACAGTATGTTACACACTGCAATACTTCATGCAACTTGCCTCACAACTATCTTGACCATTGCGCAGTATGTTACACACTGCAATACTTTGTGCAACTGCCTTACAACTATCTTGCCATTGCACAGTATGTTACACACTGCAATACTTCATGCAACTTGCCTCACAACTATCTTGACCATTGCGCAGTATGTTACACACTGCAATACTTTGTGCAACTGCCTTACAACTATCTTGCCATTGCACAGTATGTTACACACTGCAATACTTCATACAACTTGCCTCACAACTATCTTGATCATTGCACAGTATGTTACACACTGCAATTCTTCGTGCAACTTGCCTCACAACTATGTTGACCATTGCACAGTATGTTACACACTGCAATACTTCGTACAACTTGTCTCACAATTATCTTGACCATTGTACAGTATGTTACACACTGCAATACTTCATGCAACTTGTCTCACAACTATCTTGATCATTGCACAGTATGTTACACACTGCAATACTTCGTGCAACTTGCCTCACAACTATCTTGATCATTGCACAGTATGTTACACACTGCAATACTTCATGCAACTTGCCTCACAACTATCTTGACCATTGCGCAGTATGTTACACACTGCAATACTTTGTGCAACTGCCTTACAACTATCTTGCCATTGCACAGTATGTTACACACTGCAATACTTCATACAACTTGCCTCACAACTATCTTGATCATTGCACAGTATGTTACACACTGCAATTCTTCGTGCAACTTGCCTCACAACTATGTTGACCATTGCACAGTATGTTACACACTGCAATTCTTCGTGCAACTTACCTCACAACTATGTTGACCATTGCACAGTATGTTACACACTGCAATACTTCGTGCAACTTGCCTCACAACTATCTTGATCATTGTACAGTATGTTACACACTGCAATACTTCGTGCAACTTGCCTCACAACTATCTTGATCATTGCACAGTATGTTACACACTGCAATACTTCATGCAACTTGCCTCACAACTATCTTGACCATTGCGCAGTATGTTACACACTGCAATACTTTGTGCAACTGCCTTACAACTATCTTGACCATTGCACAGTATGTTACACACTGCAATACTTCATACAACTTGCCTCACAACTATCTTGATCGTTGCACAGTATGTTACACACTGCAATTCTTCGTGCAACTTGCCTCACAACTATGTTGACCATTGCACAGTATGTTACACACTGCAATTCTTCGTGCAACTTACCTCACAACTATGTTGACCATTGCACAGTATGTTACACACTGCAATACTTCATGCAAATGACTTCGCGCAATTTGCCTCACAACTATCTTGATCATTGCACAGTATGTTACACACTGCAATACTTCGTGCAACTTGCCTCATAGCATACGTGCTTTGGAGTCAGGGTTAAAGAAGAGAAACGTTAGCATTTGATTTCGTTATCTAAACTCTCTGGTAGTTTACTGTCTTTTGACAGGGCAATGATGGTCGGTTTTTATACAATAATTATGCACACTTTATTGTAAATAAGTAATCAGAAAATTATGAAAATGAAAAATATAAATGCATTGATCATCTTTCACCGTGTATTGTATTTTTCATTTTTCTTTTATTTTTAGTTGTATTTTCTTATGTTTCTAGTTTTATTCTTATCTTCCTTTTTCCTCATCACTTTCTCCTTCTTTTTTCCCAAGTGAAATAACCAAAAGAAAGTAAAAAAAAGGAAATATTAAAATTTAATTCCTAATGAGTGCTAATTACCTTTTAACTGACAACGGCTTTGTTTCCTAAACTATTAACACACATGAAGAGGGAAAATAATATTTGTTTTTGCCTAAACTTGAACATAAAACTTTTTATTTCAAGACCATTGCTGAGTTTTATAGTAAAAGAGTTTGAAAAACATGTTTCAGTTGGGAGGAACTGGATAAGGCAATGATCTGCTCAATGCAAATTTCAACCATGTTTATTTTCCAGAATATATTACTCAAAGGCTTTGAGTCAAAGCGTAGAACTAGGCCAATATTAATCGGTGTTTTGAACGGAGAAACTGTATACAACGTTGCACAGTATTAACGATGTTTTTAGTTGTAATTTCACGAAATACTATATCGCTTCACGCTTGGCTTTACTGTGGTTTGAGTCTTACAGTTTGTGAGTGTTGATTCTCGATTTGCTCAGCAACTGTTGAAAATTAATTTCCGTGACAACATGGTTGTTATTCTGCAGAATACGTTGTATGGTAATACGTGATTATTACCCAAGCAATTGACCAATCAGAGCATCTCTCGTGCATGGTGGCCAATCAAATCACGCGATTCGCTTCGTTGCATGAGGCCGTAATACAATACATGTCAATCAAAATATGGCATGGATCTTTTCGTCTTCGAGACTTCATAATTACAATCTCCTTGGCTTGTCTATCTCATGTCTGGCTGACTTTCACTGCCTCAGGATATAAATCTGAAGTATCATATTTGGATTCAATCGAAGTTAAACATTATTTTATAAGAATAATTCTTTTCGTGTTCTCGCTGTGGAATTGTAGTTCAAAAACACGTTAATAGTATTGCCGTGTGTTGTTCTTTCGTGAGTCTGTTGCCTGGATTATTCATCTTTGACCTTTCTTTGGAGGTGAAAGGTCAGGATTTCGAACTGGCGTCTATTGACGATATAAACGGTGCGGGGAAAGGCAAGCGAAAGAAGAAACTTCAAGGGTAATGAACTAGTTGACGTGTCTTCGTGATGTCTGTTTCTTGTTGGCTTCGTGAGAAGAAAGCATGCTCGTGAAAGGCTATTCTGAAGAGAAACGAACGACTTTTTACACGTTCAAACATGAAAGTCGATCGCTTCTTTTTGCCCTGGATAAATCTTAGCTCATTCCGTTAGATCAACAGTATTTTAAGTTTTACACGGCTGTGAATGCGTGTTGAAAATTTGCTCGCGAGACCAAGATGTACACTGCGAACATTCAGGCTTTGTTTGTTAAAGATGTCATTGCACGCTCGTATTTCAAATTTCATCATGACACCTGAAAAATACGCCATAAACCCCTTGGACTGTAAAACTAATTCAAAGCTAACCCTAGATAGGCAACGATTGGTAGTTGTGTAGTTGTTTGATAAGAAATCGGCTTTATTTTCAGAGGAAATCCTTCTAAACGGCATCGGGACAGACTGAATACGGAATTGGATAATCTGGCTCGTCTTCTGCCATTTCCCGAAGATACCATCTCAAAATTGGACAAGATATCTATATTACGTTTAACAGTGAGCTACTTAAAGGCCAAAAGTTACTTTCAAGGTAAGGAGAAAGATTTTGATCAACGCCATCGTGTTATTTTTCAGTAATAGCTTTGGGGATTTGGTGCGAGGCTTCTTACCCCAGCTGACCAACACTTACAATGGCTTTTTCTCGTGTTTTTTTCATCGGGTTTTATCTCGTTTTAATGTATATTTGTAAGGAGTGAAACCTAATAAGGAATTGCTTTATTTTGGTGAGTTTTCTCAAAGTAGAAGAACTAAATGCGAAGGCGAACCTGACGATGAACAGTTGATGGTTTCGTGTTCTATTTCGTGCTGGTGTGACAACTCAACTCGAAGGGCTTCGTGTCCAAATGACAAAGTTTATCATTTTAGTTTTATTTAATTTGTAGCCATTGAGGATTACGCACACTTTAAATTAGATGTTTATCACAGAATCAGATTTTTTTAGTGGATTTGTGGAAAAGATAGTCGCTGTATAGATTGGACAAGCGCCAAGTCTATTTTTTAATGGGTGTGAACAGCGAAGCTTGCCCCGTTTTGAACAGAAATTGAAATGTAAATCATCAGGGAAAAAACAACACATATGATGTTGATTTAAATAGAAATGGCTTTTGATCTGCTGTTTTCTTCTCACGAAATATTCGTTGAAATTGTAAAGGTGAAACGTTCCAAGTTCTATTAAACATGCCCCAAGGGAGTATTTTTTGTCCGCCGCTTGTTGTTGATTTCACAGTTTGTTACATTTTGAAATCGACATAGTCTGGAAATCAACATCGTTGAATTCTTTGTTGATTTCCAGCGCATTGTCTTGCTATTTCCGAAACTATTTGAGCTTGTATAGTTCCTAGATCAGTTCTAGCAAACATGCGGTGCGGTGTCACAAAAGGTCAGACAGTATTGACGGATTAAATGCCGGAGGCTGAACCCTTGTTGAGAACTCTTTAAAGATGTTTACCCATATCCCGCTTCACGGGGAGGTCCTGTTTAAAGATTTTTTTAAATAGATACTTCTTGCTTTATAAAATCTGGATCTTCCTAATATGTTTTAACTACCCTAGCGCTAATCAACAAATGAAATGTAAAATAATTTAATATTTTTTTGGTATTTCTTCTGTGGGTTTGATGCATTCCAGATGGCGTTCCTTTGTCGACGAGCTCTTTTCTTTGAACGGATTTCAATTTTTATCATTTTCCGGTGCCGTGTCTGTCGTTTAAACTCCAGTTCTGACTTTCTTTGGACGTATTTTATGCGTGTGTGTTGGGTTTTTCTTGCCTGGTCTTTTAAAGAACCCAGTTTAATTTGCGTGCGTTCACAGCTGATCTCGCTAGAATATTCAATGTGCGTTGAATATCGTATAAAACAGTCTCAAAGGTGTTGACGTTGCAAATTGATTGCTAACAGGAATCAAGGAATATTATAATTTTATATATTCTTAGCGATTCAGCATGCTAGTTTATAAGTGAAGGCTTGCCTAGTACAGGAAAATAAACCGCTTTGGTTTTAAACGAGTTTGCTTGTGACATTCATCAAAGATGAAAGCAATTTCGGCCCAATTTCAAACACTATTATTGATGTGGCGGATTTATATGCAAATTATATTACCTCCCTTGGGAATAAGGTGGGACAATTTGTATTCAAATTAAGAGGCTTTGCAAAACTCCCTTGAGAATTGAAGTAAAGTATATTCGACTTTGAGCTGGTTCTGGCCCCGTTGGGTCGTGAACAATACGAAAGGTTTGAATAAGAATAGAGTTAAGTTCCCATAGGATAAAGATTGTGCACCAATATACATGGCCGCCGTGACGTCAGATGAAAACCATGAATTGAGATATTAGACCGGCTAACAAAGTGCAGGACAACCACGTCATGAATTTCTTTTTTGCTACTTTCAACGTTTTGTTTAAAACCAAGAAAATCGTCTGGTTTTATTACAAAGATAAATATACGGTATATACCTTCTGATTGAGGTGTTCACAAACCAAATTGGTAATTTAAAAAGTTAAAATCATCATACGGTTTTTACACTAGAATTTGAACTTAATCTCAGAGACATTTGCAAAAAGGGAAGTTTGAGAACTTGTGCACTTTGGTAGCTGTTGCAAGTACATGTACAACATTTCAAGTTGAGCTGCATACCTATTGAATTAGTTCGTCTTGAGTATATGTCTGATGTTAGAACATTGTACCCACTCACTCACTCAGACAACAATTTGTCCAGGTGCATGCATTGGTCACATGTCATGACCACACCCCTATGTAAACTGGACATGGATCACTCTTCTCTTCAGGCCATCTGGCCATTTCCTTGACTGTGAAAAAGTATAGTGATGCATATAGGCAGTGTTTTAGATAGGGCAAAGCAAACTAGGAATAGTTTTGATATAAATGAAATACAAGAACATCTATAAGTACTGCCACCCACACCTTTCGAGTAAGCTTATTTTTAAAGTGGTATATATAGCTACAGATTTAATATAGGATATGTTTTTCAGCTTAAAGTTACTAAGGTTTTCTTAAATTATAGTACGTGGCTCCTGAGTGGTTAATCGCCCATAAAACCAGCCCCAATACTATTAGAAAGTGCTGTTCACAGTTTTTTTTACTGAAAGTTAATTTCACTTATGATTTAGTTTGTGCAACAAAAAAGACACCTCCAATCAGCCCAGTTGGTCAAAATGACTTATCCGCACAATTTGAAGGCAATGGCCTTATGTCTCAACTTTTGCTGGAGGTACGGATTGATTTATTGATTTTATCAAGCTTAAGTTGTTTAAACATTTTCTTTTTATAATGGGAAAGCTGCATGTACCTAATTAAGTATATGTTTATAAAGTATGTCTGTTTATATTTTTTCCCTCCAGGCTTTAGATGGTTTTATTATGATCATCACAACAGATGGACAATTGTTCTACGTCTCTGAATCTGTCAAAGATTTTCTGGGATATTCTCAGGTGACTACTATATTATGAATTCTTGTAACTACAGTACTGCACTGTTAATCTGTTATAGTAACATTTTCTTATTTTTATTTCAATTCATATTAAAGAATGAAATCATGCTTAATATATGGCTTTGATCTTATGTGATTTTTTTGTCAATTTTTTTTGCTCAGGCTGCTTTGATGCATCAAAGTTTATTTAAATTTCTTCATATTGATGATCATAAGTCAGTGAAAGAAAACCTCATCTGGGTTGACAACAAAGAGGTACAATTATGATTAACCTTTGCTAGTTGGAGATTATGTTTTTACTTCAGTTTGTCTGTTTGTTTGTTTGTTTGTTTGTTTGTTTGTTTGTTTGTTTGTTTGTTTGTTTGTTTGTTTGTTTGTTTGTTTGTTTGTTTGTTTGTTTGTCTGTCTGTCTGTCTGTCTGTCTGTCTGTCTGTCTGTCTGTCTGTCTGTTTGTTTGTTTGTTTGTTTGTTTGTTTGTTTGTTTGTTTGTTTGTTTGTTTGTTTGTTTGTTTGTTTGTTTGTTTGTTTGTTTGTTTGTTTGTTTGTTTGTTTGTTTGTTTGTTTGTCTGTCTGTCTGTCTGTCTGTCTGTCTGTCTGTCTGTCTGTCTGTCTGTCTGTCTGTCTGTCTGTCTGTCTGTCTGTCTGTCTGTCTGTTTGTTTGTTTGTTTGTTTGTTTGTTTGTTTGTTTGTTTGTTTGTTTGTTTGTTTGTTTGTTTGTTTGTTTGTTTGTTTGTTTGTTTGTTTGTTTGTTTGTTTGTTTGTTTGTTTGTTTGTTTGTTTGTTTGTTTGTTTGTCTGTTGTGCAACCCAAACACACCCTGGATCCACTCTTGTATTTTTTGCCAAAATATTAATAGTTTTTATGTCCTAATTATAAAGGATGACAATGCTGATGGAGAGGATGAAAGTAAGTAAATATAGTCAACGTGTGTGCAATTGTCAGTTTCTTTTTCATATGCTTTTTTTCTGATATTTTTGTTTTTACTTTCTTCAGGTGAAGATGTTTTTAATTCAATCAAACGTGAGAAAAATTTTACTTGTCGCATCAAATGTACTCTGAGTCACGGCGGTGGTTTCTATAAGGTAAAACTGCCTTTGAAACAATTATATCGTATTTCTCGACTATAATTAACTCGCACCGTTGTATAAACCGCATTTCTAAACTGGAATGTCTTACAACGTAGCGGCTTAAACCGTAGCGTATGTATACATTTTATATAACGTAGCGTAATGTCTTACAACGTAGCGTTAATATCTTACAACGTAGCGTAACGTCTTGTAATGTAGCGTAATGTCTTACAACGTAGCATAACATTTTATAACGTAGCGTAATGTCTTACAACGTAGCATAACGTCTTGTAATGTAGCGTAATGTCTTACAACGTAGCATAACATTTTATAACGTAGCGTAATGTCTTACAACGTAGCGTAACGTTTTATAACGTAGCGTGTATATGGTATAATGTAGTGTAACGTCTTATAATGTAGTGTAACGTCTTACAACGTGGCGTAACCTTTTATAACTTAGCGTAACATCTTATAATGTAGTGTAACGTCTTATAATGTAGTGTAACATCTTATAACGTAGCGTTATGTCTTATAACGTAGCGTAATGTCTTACAACGTAGCCTAACGTCTTATACGTAGTATAACGTCTTATAACGTAGCGTAATGTCTTACAACGTAGCCTAACGTCTTATGCGTAGTATAACGTCTTATAACGTAGCGTAATGTCATTAAACGCAGCGTGGCATCTTATAACTTAGCGTAACGTCTTATACGTAGTATAACGTCTTATAATGTAGCGTAATGGCTTACAACGTAGCGTAACGTCTTATAACGTAGCGTAACGTCTTATAACGTAGCGTAATGTCTTACAACGTAGCCTAACGTCTTATACGTAGTATAACGTCTTATAACGTAGCGTAATGTCGTACAACGTAGCCTAACGTCTTATAATGTAACATAACATCTTATAACGTAACGTAACAACTTACAATGTAGTGTAACGTCTTGTGGCCATAGCGCAACATCTACAGGAATTCTGGGATTGTTCTTATAGAATATGAAAGAAAAATTTGATCTGTTAATGTTCATTCTATTGTATTTTTCATTTTTCATTGATTTTAGATGTTTCAGTGCCGTGGAAAAATGAGAGAAATCCATATTAAAAAGAGAGACATTGATACTGTGGAGTATGGTTTATTTGCCGTCATTTCTCCTGTAAATACATTACCTTCAGCCTCAACCATGGAAATGGTTAGAAAAGAAGCCATGTTAGCCACTCAACGAAGATTTCAACTGTAAGCGCACTTATTGGGGAACTACAGTCAGTGTTATGGTGTTGTTGCTGTTGTTGCTGTTGTTGTTGTTGTTGTTGTTGTTGTTGTTGCTGTTAAGATTGTGAAATGTTACTGACGATGTTTCTGTGCTGTGTTTTCTTCCACCAGAGATCAAAATCTGAACATCACTGGCGCATATCCTCCAACTTCTCAATTCAATAACTACTTGGATCCACATCGTCTTAGGCCACCTATGACACCAAATAGTGAACCGCTGACCCCAACAAACCACGATGCGACGTTACGCCCATCATTTTTCCCGCCATCGTTCACTTACAGTAATAACAACTACTTGCGTCCAGGCCTCAAACGCCGTAGCTCAAGTTCCTCGGGTGTTAACGATGATTCGTCGACAACCGACGAAAATGGGAGCTTGGAAGGTAGTAATGATGGTAACGGTCCTCGTCGGAGAGTGTCGTTTTTCCTCGGAGATGAAGAGAAAGCGACGGATTATGGGAAGAGAGAAAAAATTGGTCAACGTCGAATGTCTGCACCAACTTTCCCCAGTACTCCAGTGACGTCAACGGCTTATGAAGCACCTTACAGTGGAATGAATACGAACTGGCTCTTCCCCAATCCTCTTACTAACCCGTTCCTTAGTTACCAGGACTTGTTACATCGTATGGATACCCGACCTTATATGACGTCAGGCCTATTGTCACCGATGTTTCCGGGATATTTCCCCGGTGGGATGTTTGGTCCTTACTCTCCTAATCCGTATATGAAACGAGCAGCGAGCTTTCCAAACGTTAATCCCGCCGCTGCAGATCCAATGCTTCATCCAGGCTTAAATGGAGTGATGGGGAATAGTGGAGGATTAATGAGTCCAGGTGTACGTCTGCATGGCTATGATCCATTCAGTTATTTCATGAACAATCCTCTTAGTTCACGACGTTCTAGTTCTACTGAAGGAGGATCACCAGTAACGAGCAGTACCAAACATGAAGAGATCATTGAAGAAAAACGCGAGGAGGAGGAGGAGGAGGAGAAGGAGTGTTCAAAGGAAGGTAAGAAAAACGATTTGTTGATATAGTACTGTAGGAAAGGAGGTGTTGTTCTTGTTGATGCTTCTGTTGTTGTTGCTGCTTTTTTGCTGTTGTAGATGTTGCTGCTGCTACCTGCTGTTGTTGTTGTTGGTGTTGCTGCTGTTGTTGCTACTGCTGCTGACGATGTTGTTGTTGTTGGTGGTGGTGTTGCTGCTGTTGTTGCTACTGCTGCTGTTGTTGACGTTGTTGCTGTTGTTGTTGTTGTCGCTGTTGTAGATGTTGCTGCTGCTACTTGGTGTTGTTGTTGGTGTTGCTGCTGTTGTTGCTACTGCTGCTGTTGTTGACGATGTTGTTGCTGTTGTTGTTGTTGGTGTTGCTGCTGTTGTTGCTACTGCTGCTGTTGTTAACGATGTTGTTGCTGTTGTTGTTGTCGCTGTTGTAGATGTTGCTGTTGCTACTTGTTGTTGACGATGTTGTTGCTGTTGTTGCTGTTGTATATGTTGCTGTTGCTGCTGCTGCTGCTGCTGTTGGTTGGTGTTATTGCTGTTGTTGTTGCTGTTGTTGTTGCTGTTGTTGTTGCTGTTGTTGTTGCTGTTGTTGCTACTGCTGCTGTTGTTGAGATGCTGCTGTTGTTTCTACTACTGCTGTTGCTGTTGTTGTCGCTGCTGTTGTTGTCGTTGCCGTTCTAACAATGCTTATACGCGTGTTTATAATTTGTTTTACACCTATTTTCAGCAGTAATTGTGGAACAGCAAAAACCTGATGACGAAGATGTAGAAATTAACGTTACAGAAGAAAGCGAGCCTCGGTCAGCTGTAATTCCGATAATCAGAGTGGAGGATTATGACAGTGACAAAAATCATTGCGAACAGAAATCGGAACCGAACATTGAGCAAGACAATGCGTCAATTGACGATGACGATGACAGTAAAACGTCAAGTAACGATGATAGACCGAACGAGAGTGACCCTGAAAAGGATTCTTCCGAATTCCAAGAAACTCTGGCAGATATTGCGCAAAGTTTCACGAGTAAACTGGACAGTATTCGCTCAAGTTTTACCTTGTCTCTTGATCGTAATGTTGCTTCGTGTTTGGGAAAGAAGTAAGTGATGAAAACTTGCAGCTAATATAGTTGTCATTTCTTTCAACGAGTGCTTGCGCGGTGTCTCGCCCGCGGTGTAAATAAGAATATGTAATTTAAGGGTGGTTCAGAAATATTTGGTGTTAGAATATAGTTCTGTAGTGGCAGTGCAGTTATATAATAGCGAGGTTCAGATCACACTACCACTACCGCTACCATAAATATAATTAAGCATGTCAAATATTGTTTTTACGTTCAGTAATGGTCGCAGGTCTCAAACCTCGTGCAAAAAGAAAGCGTTTCACGATACTAGGATTAAAACCAACTACAACTACAGGACGAAAAAACGAACATTACATCAGCTTAACCACATTTACGGTAGCAGTAACGTGATCTGAACCTCGCTATTACTGCTTATAAATGACTTTAGGGTTTGTAGAATGGGCGTTGTTCAATGCACGTGGTTGTCACACATTCGTTTTCGTGGGTGTACAGCAAACAAGCCGTAGTTAATTTGACGTGTGCCAATCATCTAAATTGAATTGTGTAAATGTATATCCTGCACCAGAATTCGGTATTCTGATTTGTCCAGTTTTCTATCTGTAAATGTAAATGTAAAGTAAAATGACAAAGATTTGCATGGCAATTGCAAAGTAAACTAAAGTCTCTTTCCAGTATGGCTGAAACGAAATCCCAGTCAGCTGCAAGTAGAACTCAGAGTGAACAAAACAAGCATTGCGATGCCGGTTCAGTTTTTAATTACTAGATGCAACTGAGTAGTTGCAGCTCGCTCTGAGCTAGTTTCTGGCCATGACTGGCAAAACTGAGGCTTAAAAGCTGCATTTCTATACTAAGTGTAAACTATGTCGCGCGTTTGATTTCTTTATTTTTCGTCTTGAGTTTCCATTTAGAACAAAGAACGAGAAACTATTCAGTTTGTAAAATAGAAAAGTTAAGCGAAAAAAAGAAACCATTCAATTTGTACAATAGACCACTTTCATAAAGGCCTCTACTTTAAATATTCTTTTATGTTCATCTAAATGAGCCTTTCTGGCCTCGTTCTGAAGCAAAGATTCTTTGTATTGCAGACACACAAGCGAGGCGAGAAAGGCTTATTAAGATGCATATGAAAGAATATTCAAATTTGTCGCTATCATGAACTAGTAGTGTATAGAAAAGCCAAGCGCTAGTGACATTTTACGTTTAGTGAAAATGCAGTTTCAAAGACATGATTGCATTCAGTTCTAGTTCTCACACTTGCCGTAGTAACTTCGATCAAGAAAGGCTGGTTGAGTGTTGCAGCTGTGAAGCTAGTTCACTTGGTGCGTCAGTGTAGTCCGCGGTGTTATGGGAGGAATTATTTCTCTCTAAACTACCACTTGTACTTCTTAACTTATTGCAAAATATTGTAAATATAAAATGATAAATTGCTTGAAGCATTCTTGCATAATAAAGATTGGGAATTTGAATTGCGTTTCTGTTCTAGCTATTGGTCATGTTTACTGTCTTCTCTTAATTGCTGTCTTCTTTTTTTTAAAGTTTTGTCATTGAATGTAAATATTTCCAAGTGTGTCTTTTTATTTGAAGTTGTCATTGAATGTAAATATTTCCAAGTCTGTCTTTTTAGTTTGAAAGTTGTCATTGAATGTAAATATTTCCAAGTCTGTCTTTTTATTTGAAAGTTGTCATTGAATGTAAATATTTCCAAGTCTGTCTTTTTAGTTTGAAAGTTGTCATTGAATGTAAATATTTCCAAGTCTGTCTTTTTATTTGAAAGTCGTCATGGAATGTAAATATTTCCAAGTCTGTCTTTTTATTTGAAAGTTATCATTGAATGTAAATATTCCCAAGTCTGTCTTTTTTTTGAAAGTTGTCATTGAATGTAAATATTTCCAAGTCTGTCTTTATTTGAAAGTTATCATTGAATGTAAATACTTCCAAGTCTGATTTAAATAACAGACGTTTAGTATAGTGAGGAAAAGGATAGTATCGTAGCTATTATCAAACCAAATTAGTTCGAAGTGAAACTTGTGAGTGCATTTCTTCCACAACACCAAACTTGTGAATTTTTAAGTGATTATATTTGATATTAAATAATTATTGAGTCGGTTTTCTTTGTTCTTGCGAGGGTTGTATATAGCATGCAACCCTATGAATACTAATTAGAAAATAAATGAAGAAAAAAACTAGGAAAATCTTTGTCCAAGGTAGAAAAAATAGACAAAACTTTGTTGGAAAACCTCCTCAATAATCATTTAAGTCGGATAAAACCCTCGAACGTCGGGATTTATGTATAGGATAAAGCCCGAGAACGAGGGATTTATGCTATATAAAGACCCGAGGACGCGAAGCGTCCGAGGGCTTTATATAGCATAAATCCCGACGTTCGAGGGTTTTATCCGACTTAAATGATTATTGAGGAGGTTTTCCAACAAAGTTTTGTCTATTTTTTCTACCTTGGACAAAGATTTTCCTAGTTTTTTTTTTCATTTATTTTCTAATTAGTATTCATAGGGTTGTATGCTATATACAACCCTCGCAAGAACAAAGAAAACCGACTCAATAATTATTTAAGCTATATAAAGCCCTCGGACATTTCGCGTCCTCGGGTCTTTGTATAGCATAAATCCCTCGTTCTCGGGCTTTATCCTATACATAGCAAAGGTATATAACCTTGGATGTCATTATGCACATGTGGCGTCAAGAAGTTTAATTTGCATATCAAACAAACTGAAATATCTCAAGAACGAAGGAAGAAACCAAAAATTGCAAAAGATGTTACTTTGTCTGATTTTAAGTGTTCTTTCAAATAAGATAAACTTAATTTTCGTTTATAGGCGCTTTAAGTTAAAAAAGAAAACATTTAGGAGTGCTAAGCCATTTCTGGAATGTTTGAAATATTGATTAAACGAAATATGATCGCAATAATCACGCTACTGATTGATATCAAGGACTAAACTAACTCCAGAGAGTCAGTTCGTGTCAGTGTGTTACAGTGTTGAGATCATTTCAGAGACTTGCCTCTGAGCGTGTTGTTGACTGATCGACAATGTTGAGTTCTAATAGACTGGCAGTCGTTGTCATTCTCACGTTAGTTATTCTATTTGGACTGGGCTTTATAATCGGATTCTTTACAAGCCCCAGGAGGAACAGCAGCGATGACGATAAAGGAAATTTTGAAGAGGCAGAGAGAGGTCGCCTTGAAGCCCACAAGATATTGTATAATTCACTGAAAGCTGAGAATTTGAGGAAATACTTGAGGTAATGCGTGCGACGCAGAATGTTTGAACAAAGCCTACTTTCAGTTTGTAATATAGCTTGGTTGCCCTGCAGTCGGAGGTAACTAAGGTAACTAAGCTGAGAGGAAAGTGAAAAGGTTTTAAACGGTCGAGAATTGTTTTGATAACGAAATCCTAACGTTTCAAGTGGAGCTCTTCATCCATGATATAGATGATATTCGTCGTTATTTAACAAAAAAATAGCATTCTCGTCTCTAGTACGGCACGTCAAAGAGAAATGAAAGTAAACTTTATAATTAATACATGCTGCCATTCAAAATCGCGTTAAATTATTGACTCATAACGAGGCTTCAGAGCTCCATAGTCTTGTAACTTATTGCTGGTTCCATGCAATAGAATCTGGCCAGTTTCTGCACGCATTCTCGACTTTATTATGTTGTCCCGATTTTGCGCGCAATATCTATTCAAATTTTTAAACGTACCATCTATTATGTATTTATGCGCCCATCAATTTATCAGTTCGGTGTAAGCGAATAACTCTTGAACCAGATCTGGGACACTTCTAATTTTTCTTTGGCCAGGAAGACGATAGAATGAGCTTCATTTCCGACGATCTAGAGACTCCAAATTTTCAAAAATTTTCCGCTCGGCGCCAACCATGGTGGCGCCTCGTGGGAGTTGGCCCCCCTAACTTTATCAAGCTTCCTACGCCCCTGAGATGTGGGACACTTCTAATTTTTCTTTGGCCAGGAAGACGATAGAATGTGCTTCAATTTGATATATAGGAAAGCCGGTTAAAAATAACAGAAGCCATCGAAATGTTTCCCCCAAGACCGAAGAGCGAGTACTTTCTTGTAAATCGTTATTTTTCTCCTCTATGAATTGTTCAAATAAACGCCGTTAATCTTAGACCAGAAAGATAGAATGATAAGCTTTAATTTGGTGTATCGTGTGTGTCGATCGGTTGATTATTGAAGGAAATATTGAAGGTGAAATATTTGCTTTGCGAATGTGGCGATGAATCTGGTGATGAGTTATTATTATTATTGTTATTTATTTATGAGGATAAGTTTTTCAGCACAGCTGGTGGGGTCCTCCATTTACAGCTAAGACCTATAGGTGTTGATTTTACGGAGGGAGGAAAACCGGAGAACCCGGCGAAAAACCCTCGAAGCACAGGAGAGACCAAGTAAACTCTACTCACATGCGTCCCCACCTGGAGAATGGGGCTATTCCCAGACGGTCAGCCATCCAAGTACTAACCCCGTCTAACCGGGCTCCCCCAATCTGGTGATGAATCCGAGGATGATTGTGGTGATATTTTACACAATGGTAATTGTTTTGATAACGAAATACTGACGTTTCAAGCGGAGAAGCGTTTTCTTCGTCAGAGTAAAATGTGACGAAAGGCTCCGTTTGAAACGTCAGTATTTCGTTATCAAAACTATTCTCAGTAGTTTTTCACGTAACCCGTGTTGTTTTTATTACTAGAAATTTCACAGATAGACCTCACGTTGCTGGTTCAGAAATTCAGCTGGAGTATGGTGAAAAAATAAAAGATGAATGGTTATCTTACAGAACATTCGATAAGGTCGAGGTCTTTCCTTACAACGTTCTGCTGTCCTATTTAGAAGAAGGAGAAACCAACAAAGTACAACTTCTTAATTCAACAGGAAACGTTGTCAAAGAGTTCAAAGGAAAAGAAAAGGTAACACTAGAAAATGAATTCTTTCACTGTTACAGTCGACTTTTTGCTGCGAGCCGTAAGGCGAGCAGCTCACTAATCTTGATGAGGTCTGGGCCGAGTTTATATGCGTTCACAAACTCGATTCTTAGGGTTTCGTGGGCGATGATCTTCGGTATACGCAATGTCTACCGATCAGCGGCAGGCATTATTAAATTGTGCGCTACGCTACACCACGTTGTCTTTCTTCCTCGAGGACTTTTCGACAACAGCCGTTATTGCTGCAAATCAACAACCTAAAACTGCATAGATTGCCGTTCTTCACTTCAAGCAAGAGTGCTGACGCCATCACTCTTTAATGGCTCGATTTTATACGCGTGACGTCCATGTTGAGGAAAACGTCGCATGCTTAAGCTCTTTAATTGAAAATGCTTCGGACGATAACAAGTATTTTATTACTATAAAATAGTAAATGGTAGCAACTCGTAGCACTTCACTTTTGATAAAAACTTCTAGTATTATTTTATCCTGGCTAAACCCAGACGATTTTACGTTCTCGTCAAAGCCAAAGAAAGCTAGGACAACTAGACTAGCAGAATAACAGCTAAGATTTAAAGTGTATATGAAACAAAAATTAAGTTTGTTTTATTTGAAAGAACTCTTAAAATAATGGGGAATATCAATTTACAGCTTTTTCATATTTTACTTAGTTCTTGAGGTATTTAGACTTATGTGGTATTCAAATGAGATAACTTATGGTTCGTTTTTTTCTAATTAACATATTCGAAAATCGCGAATATTTTTAAGATTATTGAACAAAATCACATGAAACTTTGCATATTGCTACAGTTCATGCAACTAAACATGAAAGACAAGTTACAAGTGATTTTGATCAATAATCTTAAAAATATTCACGATTTTCGAATATGTTAATTAAAGAAACACGAACCATAAGTTATCTCATTTGAATATCACATAAGTCTAAATATCTCAAGAACTAAAGTAAAATATGAAAAAGCTGTAAATTGATATTCCCCATTATTTCAGTTAAGAGTTCTTTCAAAAAAGACAAACTTAATTTTCGTTTCATATACACTTTAAGTGAAGTCGTGATGAGCCTGTGTAGGCAGTGTGTTACGATGTTTAGAAGATCTTATTAAAGATGGTGAACTGTCGAGACTTTACGGAAAACGAAATACTGACGTTTGAAGCCAACGCCCGTCATCAGAGTAATATAAAAGTAGAGTGCTGTGTAGACAGTGTCGTACGATGTATAAAAGGTAGAAATAATGACTAGAATCTGCGTAATTAGAGTCTTATTCAACTAAGCGGTCTACTTTAGACTAAGTTAATTAAGGTTACTTAGATTTATTTTGACTGACGTGTAGATGTGCGTCACGTACCTAAGCCAGTATAGCTATGTCTGTATTGCTACTTTTCTTTGTTCAAGGTTGTAGAAGCAAGTGAAAATGATACCGCAGTGATTCCTCCTCTCCTTGGTTACGCCAAGCCTGGCAATGCTACTGGGAAACTATTGTATGCAAACTATGGTAGAAAGAAAGACTTTGATTATTTGCGAAGTACATACAAAATGAATTGCACTGGGTTTATCGTTATTATGAGATATGGCAAACTCTATCGTGGAGACAAGGTAATTTAATATGGAGAGACGCTCTTAATTGGTCGTGATCTACAGGGTGTATCAAAAAAAAGGCTACCCTTAGAAATATAATTAACATTCTTTTCAAATAACCTATTGTATATTGACAGCCCTGTGGTCAGTTGAACCATTCTTAATCGAACTGATATGAATATAATTAACATTTTTATTTCAGTTATGCTCCTTCATACGTTTAGAAGTTATCGTAATTTCCCAGGTGTATACGACCATTTGTTTTTTACGCATCCGTGACTTCAGAGGTGTCCAGGGCTGTCAATATACAATAGGTTATTTGAAAAGAATGTTAATTATATTTTCTAAGGGTAGCCTTTTTTTTGATACACCCTGTATATGCAACGCAATTTAGGGTAAAGTAATTGATGAGGCGAGACGAGGTGAAATGAAGTCAAGTCAGATGAGACATGTCATTAGGGAGAGACCTGCTCCGGCTTCTCATTGGTCGATAAATATAGTAACACTGCGATGACGTACTCAGATTTCGAGTCGCTCTCACAGATTTCGAGTCACTTCGTTTAATACCTGATCTGTCACCAGATCAT
>OZ036012.1:5444070-5446570 GCA_964035015.1 Corallium rubrum | reverse complement strand
TCTTATCTTATCTTATCTTATCTTATCTTATCTTATCTTATCTTATCTTATCTTATCTTATCTTATCTTATCTTATCTTATCTTATCTTATCTTATCTTATCTTATCTTATCTTATCTTATCTTATCTTATCTTATCTTATCTTATCTTATCTTATCTTATCTTATCTTATCTTATCTTATCTTATCTTATCTTATCTTATCTTATCTTATCTTATCTTATCTTATCTTATCTTATCTTATCTTATCTTATCTTATCTTATCTTATCTTATCTTATCTTATCTTATCTTATCTTATCTTATCTTATCTTATCTTATCTTATCTTATCTTATCTTATCTTATCTTATCTTATCTTATCTTATCTTATCTTATCTTATCTTATCTTATCTTATCTTATCTTATCTTATCTTATCTTATCTTATCTTATCTTATCTTATCTTATCTTATCTTATCTTATCTTATCTTATCTTATCTTATCTTATCTTATCTTATCTTATCTTATCTTATCTTATCTTATCTTATCTTATCTTATCTTATCTTATCTTATCTTATCTTATCTTATCTTATCTTATCTTATCTTATCTTATCTTATCTTATCTTATCTTATCTTATCTTATCTTATCTTATCTTATCTTATCTTATCTTATCTTATCTTATCTTATCTTATCTTATCTTATCTTATCTTATCTTATCTTATCTTATCTTATCTTATCTTATCTTATCTTATCTTATCTTATCTTATCTTATCTTATCTTATCTTATCTTATCTTATCTTATCTTATCTTATCTTATCTTATCTTATCTTATCTTATCTTATCTTATCTTATCTTATCTTATCTTATCTTATCTTATCTTATCTTATCTTATCTTATCTTATCTTATCTTATCTTATCTTATCTTATCTTATCTTATCTTATCTTATCTTATCTTATCTTATCTTATCTTATCTTATCTTATCTTATCTTATCTTATCTTATCTTATCTTATCTTATCTTATCTTATCTTATCTTATCTTATCTTATCTTATCTTATCTTATCTTATCTTATCTTATCTTATCTTATCTTATCTTATCTTATCTTATCTTATCTTATCTTATCTTATCTTATCTTATCTTATCTTATCTTATCTTATCTTATCTTATCTTATCTTATCTTATCTTATCTTATCTTATCTTATCTTATCTTATCTTATCTTATCTTATCTTATCTTATCTTATCTTATCTTATCTTATCTTATCTTATCTTATCTTATCTTATCTTATCTTATCTTATCTTATCTTATCTTATCTTATCTTATCTTATCTTATCTTATCTTATCTTATCTTATCTTATCTTATCTTATCTTATCTTATCTTATCTTATCTTATCTTATCTTATCTTATCTTATCTTATCTTATCTTATCTTATCTTATCTTATCTTATCTTATCTTATCTTATCTTATCTTATCTTATCTTATCTTATCTTATCTTATCTTATCTTATCTTATCTTATCTTATCTTATCTTATCTTATCTTATCTTATCTTATCTTATCTTATCTTATCTTATCTTATCTTATCTTATCTTATCTTATCTTATCTTATCTTATCTTATCTTATCTTATCTTATCTTATCTTATCTTATCTTATCTTATCTTATCTTATCTTATCTTATCTTATCTTATCTTATCTTATCTTATCTTATCTTATCTTATCTTATCTTATCTTATCTTATCTTATCTTATCTTATCTTATCTTATCTTATCTTATCTTATCTTATCTTATCTTATCTTATCTTATCTTATCTTATCTTATCTTATCTTATCTTATCTTATCTTATCTTATCTTATCTTATCTTATCTTATCTTATCTTATCTTATCTTATCTTATCTTATCTTATCTTATCTTATCTTATCTTATCTTATCTTATCTTATCTTATCTTATCTTATCTTATCTTATCTTATCTTATCTTATCTTATCTTATCTTATCTTATCTTATCTTATCTTATCTTATCTTATCTTATCTTATCTTATCTTATCTTATCTTATCTTATCTTATCTTATCTTATCTTATCTTATCTTATCTTATCTTATCTTATCTTATCTTATCTTATCTTATCTTATCTTATCTTATCTTATCTTATCTTATCTTATCTTATCTTATCTTATCTTATCTTATCTTATCTTATCTTATCTTATCTTATCTTATCTTATCTTATCTTATCTTATCTTATCTTATCTTATCTTATCTTATCTTATCTTATCTTATCTTATCTTATCTTATCTTATCTTATCTTATCTTATCTTATCTTATCTTATCTTATCTTATCTTATCTTATCTTATCTTATCTTATCTTATCTTATCTTATCTTATCTTATCTTATCTTATCTTATCTTATCTTATCTTATCTTATCTTATCTTATCTTATCTTATCTTATCTTATCTTATCTTATCTTATCTTATCTTATCTTATCTTATCTTATCTTATCTTATCTTATCTTATCTTATCTTATCTTATCTTA
>OZ036012.1:5421570-5439070 GCA_964035015.1 Corallium rubrum | reverse complement strand
ACAAAATTTCATACGCCAGAATGACAATCGTATACAACAATAGTATCATGTAGATTGGCCTTTACCACTGTCATGACTTGGTACACGTGGTTTTTTAGCTGTGTGTCAATATACGATGTGCGCTATACGAGTTCTAGCTGTGCGCATAAGATTTTAAAGTCGAAAGTCTGTATTTAATTAAAAGCTATAGTCGCACACTCGTGGGTTTGAAAAGATATACGAAACTTTGGGTCTTGCTCGCACAGCTAAAACAACAAAGTTTTTCACGTGACATTGACAGAGTACAACATTAATACTATGTATATAGTGTCCATTATAAAAACAATGGCTATAGAGCTAAAATAAGATTTCCGTTGCTAAGATTGAAGAGGAGATGAACAATGGTTTGTTTAAATGCAGCAGGAAATAATTGCTTTTTGTTATAGTGCACACAATCAAACAACAGGAAATGACAATGATCACAATCAAATTGAAATATTGTACTTGGCTTGATCTCAAATCAACTTGAAACTGTTACCAAGTATATAGGCAGTGTGTTACGATGAAAAGAAAATCTTGTGAACTGTCGAGATTTTAGAGAATGAAATACTGACGTTTCAAGCCAAAGTCTTTCATCAGAGTAATATAAAAGTAGAGTGCTGTGTAGGCAGTGTGTTACGATGAAAAGAAAACCTTAAAGATGGTGAACTGTCGAGATTTTAAAGAATGATATACTGACGTTTCAATCCAAAGTCTTTCATCAGTGTAATATAAAAGTAGAGTGCTGTGTAGGCAGTGTGTTACGATGAATAGAAAATCTTAAAGATGGTGAACTGTCGAGATTTAGTAGAGAACGAAATACTGACGTTTCAAGCCAAAGTCCTTCATCAGAGTAATATAAAAGTAGAGTGCTGTGTAGGCAGTGTGTTACGATGTATAGAAAATCTTAAAGATGGTGAACTGTCGAGATTTTAGAGAATGAAATACTGACGTTTCAAGCCAAAGTCCTTCATCAGAGTAACATAAAAGTAGAGTGCTGTGTAGGCAGTGTGTTACGATGAATAGAAAATAGTAACTTGAGATGGTAAACTGTCGAGACTTTAGAGAACTAAATACTGAATACCTTGGCAAGTGTGTATTCCAAGTAGTATGGTGCCACGCCCTTCTTAGAGGGGTGTAACAAATTGAAAGCACTTGATAATAGAATTAAGTGGGGGAAATAGCATTCGGAAATCAGTACTTTAGATGTTGAAACAATATAAAAAGGGTTAACTCTTTCCTGTCCGAATTGGTCTTTAGTATTTTATTCTGGCTAACGCCAAACGATTTTATTCACCTCTGGGGAAGCCCTCGGACAGGAATGAGTTACAGTTCATTGATAACGATATCAACAGTCACAATATTGAGTTCAAGTTCCTGACATCTGCTGCAGGAAGCCTTCAAAAGTTAATTAGATCTTGTCTATACTGAATGACAAGGTGAAGAAAAGGAAATATAAAAATAATAGGTGTAATATTTGCCAAATATATTCCTAATGCTTATTCAATTCATTAAAGGCTAATTTATACTCAGGAAAATCTTTCGCAAGATGGACACGAAGATTTCGTTTGTGTTAAAGTCATTAGTTTCGACCGAGAGCTCACAAGACTAAGAAAACTGACCTGTTCGTTCCTGTCGTAAGGAAAATTTCCTGTTTGGAAACCAGCCTTAACTGTAGAATAACTATAGTGGAATGATTAATTCTTTGAACGTTTTCATGGCGATAAAGTAATATAAATAAGTTTTGTGGAAACACCACAAACATACATTCCATTTTATATAGTGGAATGATTAATTCTTTGAACGTTTTCATGGCGATAAAGTAATATAAATAAGTTTTGTGGAAACACCACAAACATACATTCCATTTTATATAGTGGAATGATTTAAGTCATGTTGAGTGAATACGTATACATGCATGTGTTGGAATACATGACTGTCTGGTCTTCTTGTTAAAATGTGCTGTTAATTAATGTATATATTCACGAGTCTTAGGTTAGAAGTTACTTTTAATATTTATGTTTTAATGTTTTCCATATTTTTTTCAGAGCTTGTGTACATATGTTGTACATCACTATGAGCTTGAGATGGCGTAATGTCACAGCATAGATAATGGAACGGGAACTGGATAGGAAACTTACGAAACCGGAAACGATGTTTGCACGACTAATCACCTAACTGGTGGTCTAATATCAGACACTGCTGAACTTAAGTGATATTACACTATTGTTTAATTTTGGCAATAGCTGATCCTGGCCATGTGGGACCACCCGTTGTGTGCATTAGCTGTTTTAAGTGTATAATTACCATAGCAAGTTGTGCAAACATCGTTTCCAGTTTCGTAAGTTTCCCATCCAGTTCCCTTTCCAGTAGAGAGCTTAAGCATACAGGCGTTTTAGAGCCACGGACGGCGATTGAATTCAATAGCATTTTGCATTCAAAACAATGATAATGAGCAATTTAAAATTCCAAGAGCAAAGAGAACGCCGTCGTCGTTCTACAGAAGACGTCATTGAGAGCATTTTAACGTTCTTGAGACGACGGGAACTTCTAGAACGTTGAGGCCTGTCATCGTTGTTTGACTACAATAGACATGCTTTTAAAGTAGACTGAAACTTGTATTTTGAGGGGGATAATTTTTTTACATTACAATATATAAAATAAAGGATCTGTATTTTTATATAAAGATGAAATTTAAGCTTATGAGTTAACAGCCTAGATATGTGTTTATTCATAGCCTTTGTTTTGGGTAAAAAAGTCTTTTCAAAGAATACGCGGTTCAGTAGTTCTGTAGTGTATTCCTGTTCTTCCGGTCACCGTCCGTGTCTCAAAAACGCCTAATATGCTTAAGCTCTCTATTATCTATGGTGACAGACGTCTGCATGGTGTGAGACATTTCTAAAGCGAATGAATTAAGCCAAACGCTGTTATTGGATGATTGCTTCAAATATACCCAAAATACATTGTCTTCACCGTGCACAAGTTTGCATAAAGGTTAACAAAAAGATAGGACAAAAAACTTTGGCTGTGTTTCCTGAGATCATTTCTCGATTGACTTTGATTGCACGTGTATGAATTAGAATCATTTTTATACATTTCCTTACACTATACCTCATTTCAAGTCATGATCTTCAATTCGTCGCCATGCTGAAGAACAACCGAAAATTTCGAACCATAAATAACATTGGAAATATATCAAAATATACATTCACATTTCACTTTTGTGGAGGACTGCCCTAATTAAAACGTCAGTATTTCATTACCAAAACTATTCTCAGCAGTTTACCATCTTTTCACTTTGCTCTATCTAAAATTTCAGAACAACTGGTCAAAACGTAATAGAAATATATTTTTTGAAATATTCGGTTTTTGTTGAATTTCGTGATTTGAGAAAAATAGCTCTAAAGTTAAGATAAAAATGTTATGTTGACGTTCGTCCGGCAAGTCTTACAGCAGTGGTAAAATGGGTTGAAATGCCATTTAGAACAACAAAGCACTCAGAGTAAAATGCATTGCCGCGCGAGTGTTATCCCGCGAGACTGGGAGCGCCTTATTAGCGAGAGACATTGTAATGGCACCAAGACGTAGTTCTCCGTCAAGGTGTCAGTCCGTCGAAATAAGGTTCCATTTTAATGTTGCGGCTGACTTAAGGGACATCATGTAAAGTCCGAGTAATAGTCGATCTGCCAATGACTTTTCAAAGAACCGAGAAGTCGAACAACGTCGGATATTCTGGCATTGTTGTTTATGTGGTGGAGGTCGCATCAAGGAACTGACGGAGACCCGAACTTTAGTCTAGCTAGGCCAAAACATTTTTTAAAAAAAATTAGACTGGCATATTATTGAGATATGTTAGTAAGTCTCTCGCCTAGGATATGTTTGGCTTTTTGGTTTTGACCCCGAATTAGAGCCGCAGTTAAGTTCCCTATGTTTGAAGAATTGGGGAAGTCCGTGTCGAATTTTCAGAAAGTGTATCCATAATGCAATTCGAGAGTAGTTTTCAGGGTGGTGATGGGCTCTATGATATTGGTGTTCCTATCTGTGGAATAAAACGCAAGTAGCGTAATGTTTTTATTTAGTCCATTGATTTTCTTCCTTTCTAACATTGATGAAATATTGCTGCTAAGTTAAATAAACGAGTCTCTACAGGGCTGGTTTTGATACGATTAACAGTTTAACTGAACATTAACACAGTTTACTGCTCCCCCCTGATTAATATATTGATCTTGGTTGTCAATTTCATACCAGTTCATCTCATTGCGGTGTAAACAATTCCCGTTTCTTCAAATATTTCGTTGTCTCAAGAAGTACCCGACCCAAATCTTATATCAAACAAAACCGCGAAATGTGGAGAATATTCTTGTTATGAGATGAAATCGCACTGAACGTTTCGTTGCCAGAAAATCATCAAAAAATGTAAACTGGTTAACTGCCACATTGCTTCTTGTTAAAACGAGACAAGAGCGTGAGAAATATTGATGATTACCAGTTTATAACATGTATTTTGGGTTTCTGAGACCCCGTTTACACTACAGCAAAAGTTTCCGGATTCACATTGTTTTTCATCCTCATGGGAATAAAAAACAATGTGAACCGGATACTTTTGCTCTAGTGTAAACGGGGTCTGAGAAAGCGAGTCCAGAGATTTTCATGTGATTATGGAATTTCTAAGAACTGTCAATTTAGTGACCCTGATATCTCAGCAGTGCCTTAGTTGTAAACCTGTCAGGCGAACAAGCGAACAAGCCTATATCACGTCACAGATAAATGTCGACCTCATGCAGATAAATTCAACGGAATATGTACGTTTTCTAGTGTTTTTAAATTTTTAGGACGCAAACCGCCTTGAAATGCAAATTTCGTCATAAAGTTGTGTTTTTGAGATTTTGACACTTTGAAGGGTAAATAGTAAAAATCAAAATTTGCAATATAAAAAGGAACATATAGAGAATTGATTTAGCACATATTTAAAAAATTGAAAAAAATACTTTCTGAAATTAGTAATGTTAAACATCGTCAAGCTGTTACAAAACTCAGAATATCATCTCATAGATTACCTGTTGAAACTGGTCGATATACTAATATTCCATACGATGAAAGAATATGTAAACATTGCAACTTAAATGAGATTGGCCGGACAATGCGACAATCTCAGAGCTAATTTTATTCATAAACTATATCAAATAAACTATTCGTTTTGCACTTTCAATAATCAGGACCTGCTTATGTGTATGGTTTCAATGACAGACAAATCTATAATGGCACTAGTAGCTAAGTTCTGTTTTGATCAATTATAATGTATTAAGACTCTAAGACTGGGGTGCATCGCAGTTGATCAAAGTTTGTTTATCCTTGTTGTTACTAGTTTAATATGTTAAATTTTTTGTATTTAACTGTAATTTGTATGTATCATATGCACCAGTAGTGGTATTAATGTTGATTAAAATGTTGTTGTTGTTGTTGTTGTTGTATGGAAACCACTGACGCAACGACCGCTACGATCTCTGAGATAGAAAATGTTCCATCTCGGCGATCGACGATCGTGGCGATCGTTGCGTTTTATATTAACAACACAAGTCACCGGTGCTCCCCTCAAGTTATAACCAGCCAAGCAGAGATGGTGGGTGGAATTGAAGGAAATACCAAGTGCCAATATTAGTCTAATAATTAGAGTAGTATATGTAATAGATACAGTATAAGCAGTCGAGCTGTTCTGATTTACAAGGCGAGCTGCAAGCGAGCCGTAGTAAATCTTTCTTAAAATACAAATGCATCTAAGTAATCAAGTTCACCAACTATTTTTGGGATACGGTCTGTTTTAGCCAAGAAAATCGAAGCTAAAGTTTATGTAAATCAGGACGATGCTGTTATCCAATTTACAACCACTGCTACGGTATTGATTTCTTTTGTGTTTTTGTCATGAATTATTATTTTAGAAAGCTATACGTCAACACATGTTTGATTGGCTGAGCTCCATCCATTGACGCCAAGAACACGAAACGAGGTCACCAGATCCAACGCCGACAATAGTTCAAACATTCTCAATTAAAGATGTTTGGTTGTTTTTTGCTTATCACTAAAACAAATAAATCCTGCCGCTTCTCCAGCTAAACACACATTTGACGACATTTGAACAGGAAAGAAGTGTAAATAGAAGGTTCGTTTACATTAGCAATTTTTGCTGCCATTTGTTTGATAAACACCAGCTATTAATTTGTTTGATTTGTTTCTTTTTGTGTAAAAAATCAGTGAATAATATACCATATTTGTAATCAAGAAAGACTCGGAGATGAAATGTAAGAATTTATAAGAAAATCAATCTTGTAACAAAATTTGAACATGCTCAAATTTGCGGTGAATTATTTTCAGTCGCAGTAAAAACCACCGGCAATCTACACAAGTGATATAAAAGTAGCGTGCTGCGTGTAGAAACAACAATCGAAATATAGTAAGGTTAGATATACTGCCGAAACAGAGAACGTAGGAGTCTAACGTTTCGAGCGAAGGCCCTTCACTAGTTACACAAGTGATAACTAGTCACGTCCGCAAATGAAAAATTGCAGACCAAATCGCAGGAAAAAAATTTGAAAAATGGACAAGAGTCACAACATATGTTAAGGAATTTATTATCATATATTTTATCTAACCCCTTGACTCCTAAGTACACATGTAGACGTACCTTTAGCATTTTACACAGCTGGCTAACGTCAGACGATCTTACTAGTTAACCAGTGACGTCACAACGTGCATGACTTACCAGGAAAGGTTATATATTTTCACTATTATCAGACGGAATCACCTCGAAGAAATTATGTGTGTGTGTTTTCCCCTTACAACAACAAAAATATACATTTTCAACTGATTCCGTTTAATAATAGCAAAGATATATAACCTTTCCCAGTAAGTCATTATGCACGTTGTGATGTCACTGGTTAGTTTCACATTTCAAACAAACTGAAATATCTTAAAAACAAAGCAAGCAAACAAAAAACAGCAAAAGATATTACTTGGTCATTTCAAAAGTACTTTCAAATAAGACGAACTTAATTTTCGTTTCATAAACACTTTAAGGAAAATAAAAAGATGTTCGAGATAGCAGGAATTGGAGATAACAGGGGTAGAGTTCCATTGTATTGCCCTAAAGCCTGGTGTTCATTTGTCGCCGATCGTCGGCGATTTGTGATTTAGATGCATGTTAAAACGGGAAGTACAGCAGCATGTTAAGTAATAAAGAACAATACAGAAAAGCAGTGCTTTTATTCTTTTACTTAAGATGCATCTAAATCATGGGTCGGCGACGATCCGCGACATATGGGAACCAAGTTGGCAGTCACGCTATCTCGGCCAGCCGCTCTGATTAGTTTCCCGAAAATATTATGTAACCGTGACAAAGTTAAAACTTGTTTAAAACACTCATGAAACCTTTATTTTGTTAATTTGGGTGTTCAAACGACCACCACAGAAATTTGTGACTGCCAACTTGCGATGACTTGCGTTCTCGTTTGATTACGGCTTAACACAGTGAACTGAAAATATGTGGCAGAAAAATGTTGTTCAAGATAGCGAGGTTCTACTGTATTGATGCTTTACCAAGCTTAGCTGGTGTATGGCCTGAAAGCTGCACGAGTGTTCCTTACGCGGTTTAGTAAATTGGTTCTACTAGAAACGCTGGCGCCGCAGTAATTGGCAATTTAGGTATTGCACCACCTAACGACTATTGTCTGTACTGAAGTTTCTAATCTATATGACAAAATTAATAAATAAAAAAATAGATACGTACTGGAGCGGTATGTTTTATTTGTTTAAACGGAACGACGGAAAGAAACTCAGTTGATTTGATATGTGGTTGACTTCTTGCTTCCGGTAACCCCGCTGTGTGACGACTGATTAAAACATTTTCCGATCATCAATATTAGATCAATTAACTTAGAAGAATACTCAGAACCTGTTCACTTATACACTCTCTTTAGATTGACAAAGAAACGCTTCAAACCAAGATGGGTGCCAAAGACGTGGCTAGTAAAAGAACATTAACTTTATTAGTACTAGCAGCGGTTGTCGCTGTCGCTGTAGTATTTGTCATTGGGTTTCTAACAGGGTATCTCAGTATCACATCACACGATGACTGCCTGCAACAAGACCTGGCTCACTATAAAGAAAGCAACTTATTGGATTTATTAAACTCAAGCAATATCGAAAGTACAGTAAGGTAAATTCTTTGCTTCTTAATATTATTTATGCATACCTAAACTTTTTATTATTACTTGACCCAAGTACTTCAAGGTGAACTCTTAAGAAACCGGATCCTTTCGATCAAGGGCACTATCAGCTCTTTGCAAAGATTGTCATTAGGTCCAAAATATCCTCCACAATACTTAATTAGACATCTAGAGTTCAATATAATGCAGGGGTGGCGCTAGAGGGGGGGCAGGGGGGGGGGGGGCTACAGCCCCCCTGTCGGGGAACCTTAGCCCCTCCGTCGGGGAAAATTATTACATTTATCGGGGAGCAAAGTCGAAGGAAAAAATGGCTTAAATTAAAAATTAAACTGGTAAAAGATCTTGTTTTTCTTAATGCGCAATAATAAACGCATCGTATAACAACATATCTAATTTGAAAGTGAGAATATAGGAAATCTAGAAACCAATGCCGTAGTCATTTCGCGCAAAACTTACTAAAAAGCTAAGAAACAGTTAAATATTAATTAGTTTGTAATCGGATATTCGAATTACACTGTCAACTACAATGTGTTATTCAGTTGAGTAGGCTAATATTTCATTCTCAATGACTCACTTCTCATGGCGAAAGCTGTTCGTGGTGTCTCTAATAATTATCTGCCCAAATTATAAATCGCTATACAAAACTTTAATTCATTATTATGTATAATAACTATACTTGTTGTTGAATTGGCTAAAAAATAGATTTATCTCCATATCAACCTAAAAATAAATGCTATGCTACCTGTGTTGTTGCAATTATTCCCCTCTCAATACCTCTTGGCACTTTAGGCCATATTCCAGGGGGTGTAGCTGAAGACCTTCAACATTAGCCCCCTTGTCGGGGACCTTAGTTCCTGCGTCGGGGAATTCCTGGCGCCACCCCTGATATAATGAACAACTGTTCATTTCTCATTTGAAGCAACATATAACTCGACTCTGATATCAGTTATCAATTATTATCTGATATCAATTATGTTTCAAGAAAGCCGACCAGTTTTTTTTGCATCAATTTTAAGATATTCCAATCATCCATGACTTTCGAGTGTATGATCTCGCTTCTAACATGAGTGGAATTAAAGAGAAATTGAAGTCAAAGAAGAGAAATTCTGAATAGAAATTGAAGATAACAGTTGACTTCATTTATATATTCAGTATTCACGTAGCAGGAGTTTCTTTATAAATTATTAACATCAGTTGCGAATCTTCTAGAAATCTTAGAAGCTGTCTTATTATCATCACTTGCCGTCCAAACATTACTAGTGAAATCAAAGTAGGGCGCTGCGTAGGCAGTGTTGAAACAACAATCGAAAGTTTAATATACTGCCGACACAGAGAACGTAGGAGTCTGACGTTTCCAACGAAGGCCCTTCGTCAGAGAAACGTCAGACTCCCTGTCGAAACGTTCTCTGTTTCGGCAGTATATCAAACCTGGCTATATTTCAATTGTTGCAAACATCACTACACACGTGAAAAACGCACAGTCTGATCAGCTCTGATATCAGAACTGTTCAGAGAAATGTAGCGACCCTTGATACAGCCTGACAGTGTCAGTGACAGCTACAGAATGTATACCAGCGCTGATGTATAAACATTTAGTTAGAATTTCTAACAGATTGCGACAGCTCCGTAGACAACATAGCTGTTCAGTCTGTTATATCAAACTGATACAGCACTGACCGTGTCAGGCTGATACAGTTTGACAGAATCTGTTCTGAACAGTCTGTTGTAGCTGCAGGTATGATACAGATATGATATCATAAGTGTATCATAGCTAATACTGCAACAGGCTGTATCAGGAATCGCTACATTTTTCTGAACAGATCTGACATCATTCTGCATCAGGTCTGACACAGAGTGTGCGAATACTGTTCTTAGTGTGATTTACATAATAAAGGTTCACCAAGTGTCTGTACTTCAGTGCGTGTCTGACTTACGCAACACTCTGCTTTGTCTACAACTATACGGTTCTTGGTTTACATAGCACCGTGTAGTCTGCGGAATACTTGAAAGAAGGCACTCACTGCTATCAGCATACCCTTGACTGCAAGATGGTTGACACAACACTATGTTAACATTTTGCAGTATGTCTATGAAATTCTAGGCTTTCTAGCAGTTCCATAGGTTTGATTTCCTTTTTCTGGCCTAGAGAGTATATCAAGCCAGACGGTAAGACCGTAGTTTAAATCAGTACCACGCAATTAGCCATAAACTGAACTGTAAACTGAATAATAAGTCGTCCAGAATATTCCGTGCAAGTCAGATTCTTTGCTCTGATTTTTAAATACAATCAACCTTATTGGAATTCGAAGAAACATTGTGAGCCAATTATTTGAATTTATTGCATTTGTTGCCTACAAATAAGTGTAAGGTATACCACTATATTACAATGTGTTGTTGTTGTATCATTTTAACAATGAATGTGATCACTTTATTCCTCACTTGAAAAGAAAAACATTTGCCTGGACAGAGTGAACTTTCTAATTTTTGAAACTTGTTTAGTGGTATTTAGAAATTGGAGAACACTTTGGTATTGATATAGTGTTTTATTAAAATGATACAATATTACATGAAATGTTTGGTATATTTAAAGGCAATCATCCTGATTTGCATATTTAAGATATATTTGATCTATTTCTTCAGTACGGAAGAAGTGTTCATGATTGTACGCACAGCATGATCTTGATTTCGTAATGTTTAAGATCAGTTTAAAATGCCACGGCTCTGATGTCGAGATATAATGAATTGAATAAACATTTTAACAAAATCTCCAAGAGATTTTCTTATATATTTTGCGTTCAAGAGTTGTGTATAAAACTACAGATATAGAAAATTATTAAAACGTAGGCTTAAAAAGAAAGACTTGAGAAGGAGAATTTGAGCTTTAAATTTTTAAGATTTTAATATTTTTTGTTGTGCTTTTTTCCTCCTTTTTCTTGAGGGGGCGTTAGAAATGGGGTCTAAATTCAGGGACAAAGCAGAGTAGGGTCGATGAAGAGTACTGAGGTGTTTCTAAAAGAAAACCAAATAATTTATCATCAGAATGCTGCGAGTTGCAACGAAACTTTAGCAAACATGTTTATTTTTATATTCTAACTTGTTTTGTCTCTTATTATGGCAGTACTAAGAATTTTGAGCTGGTCTCTTATTTTAATTTTACGATTATGCTTTCCGCCGGGAAAATTGATTGCCAGAATGCATGTATCGATTTACGCAGTATAGGAAATAAAGCTCTTTAAATGCGGTGTTTTTGACCAATTGAAATAAGTAATCAGGAGAAAGGATCTATCAATTTCAAGCATAAGAAAATAGACCTCTTTAGATGATTATTTTAGACCAATCATACTTGGATGAATATATTAGCCAAGTCCCAGGTGGTACAAAAAAAGCCGCAACCTATATTCGTTTTCAGATAATTACCAGGTGTTATATATTTACGCGACGCTGAGCACTTGATATGGCAGACTGTCATTAAACAGCGTACACTCTTGGCATATATCTTGCTTGAAGAACACATCCATTCTACAAATACGATATTGTTTCTCACCAGAGCTAATCATACTGTGACGTTCTTTAGAAAAGTGCAGTATAGTCCTATATTATATTTCAGCTTAACGTCTAAGACACTGTAAATTATCGTATGATACTGTATAGCTGTATCTCGCTTGGACTGAAGACATCGCTTGAAATCCTGTGTTGAAAAGAATACGATATTGTTCTTTTGGATAATAACATCGCCGTGGGTTGTTTGGAAAAGTGCAGATCTCCACACTTGATCGGGTATTATTACGATACTTGAAATGCAGAACGTAAGCAGTGAACGAAGCTACTCCAGCACTAAGCCGTCAACGAAGCAGCTTTCAGTGGAACTCTTGAGAGATTACCGCAAGCAATGTGGAATGGCAACTACAAGATGTCTGAATGTTTCGAGCAATGGCCGCAAATCGTGTTTTCTTCTATTTGCTTTCATCACAGCGTCAGTCTTTGTTTCTGGTGTGCTTATTGGGTATTTTAGTAAATCCCAAAGAACCCACTCATTGAATTACGATTTTCAAAATGCTCTTCAAACGCTGCTGCATGCGATAGACGCTGAGCAAACAGAGAAGTTTTTAAGGTACAGTATATACGTCTTGCATGTTGTTTTTTTCTTGCTATCACAGCATCGGCACAACTAATATATACAATGACACCGGCATGAATAATTTTCTACGTAGATAGATTGTGCACTTGTGCACTCTTTCAAACCAAGAGTTCAAATGCTCGACAGGGTTTTAAAAATCTAATTAATGTGTCCAATATGCAGAGCACAAAAGATAAAAGTTTCTTTCTAAAAGCTGAGAACTAATCTTTGTATAAAAATATATAACTGACAGCACGCACGCACAGGTTATCAGCATGACGTCAGAAAGCTCCGACATCGACTGCAATTGTACAGCTGAACGGCTGAAGTCAAATCATAACTGATCACAAATTATTACTTAAAAAACCATAACAGACGAGAGAATGTGTTCTTACGTAATTCTGGTTGGCTGCTTTATTTATATGACGTGAGCCAACACGATGTTCGCATTTGGTGTGATGAAAGCCTCGGTGTCACTGAGGCCCCCAGTGAATGTGTCGAATGATGAGCAGTAAATGAAGAAACGTGGTGTTTCCACAAATTCTCGCTTCTAGGCAAATTATCATTATATATATACAAACATCCAAAGAATTAAACAAAAACATAGTTTAAAAATAGACTACATAATCTAAAAATGTGTTATTGGCTTGTCGCTCAGTAGACTGTTTAAAACATGACAAATGTTTATAAAGACCTTAAAAAATTCGTTTTGACGGCCAAACTGGTCAACTTCGTTGGTTAAAAATGTCTTTAAGAAGCCAAAACAGACTTTATACATGAATAGAACTTACTAAGAGTTTTTTTTGGATAGATTCTACATGGGCTTTTTTAATGTATTATATCTAGCTCGTGCATCTGCATGCATAATGTTCATTTTTTATTTAATATAAAAGGCACGCTGGCACTAAGCAAGATGAGATAAGAGCAGAATGCTGCGTGGGAACTGTGATAGGATGTTTACATAATACTGAGAGCTTTGTTAAGAAAATCTTAAAGATGGTAAACTGTTGAGATTTTAGAGAATGAATTACTGATATTTCAAACTATGATACGAGACAAAAAGACATATTTACATAAAATTGAAATAAGTTTGGTACTAGGTGTTTGTAATAACCATTGGCTAACAAAGTACAAACAGCTAATAACCATATGGTTAACAAACTACAATCAGCCAAAGTCCTTCATAAGAGTAATATAGATGTAGAGTGCTGTGTAGAAAGTGTGTTACGATGTATAGAAAATCTTAAAGAAATATCGACGAGAGAACAAGAGCCGTTTATCAGAGTAGAATCTGTGTTATGATGTATAGAAAATCTAAGATGGCGAAATCCTGAGATTTTAGAAATACTAATCCAGCTAAATCCCTTTGTGATTTGCTTTAATCAAAGCTCTGTTAGCTAACAACGTTTCTTTGTAGATTTTTTCTTGCAAAATATTCTTCCGACAAATGGCGAATTTTGAGTAGGTTTCCTCGACAAGGGTGTGGCTCTAACTTTCTATATTTGGCACCCCCTAATGAAGAGTATTTGTACGTGATGTACTTGGGCGAAATGACGTTAAACACTGATAGTATTTTAAGATAAACTCAAAGACTAAAGTCGAAACAAGGAATCTTAATTACCCTAGCTTTATTCAAAGATGCTTTTATTTCTAAAAGAGAGCTTTGAAAATTACGATGGTTATTTTGGAAGATTTGAGAACCAGTTGTATAAAGACGTCTAAGTTAAGAAATTTTAAAGAGCATTCACGACAAAAATCAATCAGGCTTTACGCACGCTACACTTTCGTACAAGTTAATAAGAATAGGAAGTTGGTTCTCATATGTCGCCGATCGTCCCCGACCCATGATTTAGATGCATGTTAAGTAAAAGAATAAAAGCACTGCTTTTCTGTATTGTTCTTTATTACTTAACATGCTGCTGCGCTTCCCGTTTTAACATGCATCTAAATAACAAGTCGCCGACGATCGGCGACATATGAACACCAGGCTTTAATAAACGAACAGGAGTGTTTTATCAGATTTAAAATCACGAGGGCACAGCCCGAGTGTTTTAGTACTGTTTAATAAACGAGCAGGAGTGTTTTATAAGATATAAAGACACGAGGCGAAGCTGAGTGTTTTAGTACTGTTTAATAAACGAGCAGGAGTGTTTTATCAGATAAAAAGACACGAAGCGAAGCCGAGTGTTTTAAGTACTGTTTAATAAACGAGCAGGAGTGTTTTATCAGATATAAAGACACAAGGAGAAGCCGAGTGTTTTAGTACTGTTTAATAAACGAGCAGGAGTGTTTTATCAGATAAAAAGACACGAAGCGAAGCCGAGTGTTTTAGTACTGTTTAATAAACGAGCAGGAGTGTTTTATCAGATATAAAGACACGAAGCGAAGCTGAGTGTTTTTATATCTGATAAAACACGAACTGCGAGTTTATTGAACTGCTTCAAAAACGAACCACTTGGTAAGTTGATTGGCGTAGTAAGTTTGAAAAATAACCTTGTCTAAGCCGAGAAAATCAAAGCTAAAGTTTATGTAAATCAGGAAGTATCTTTATCACATATAAAGACACGATACGGTCATGATTTCTTTTTTTCTCATGAATTATTAATCAGTTTTTGAAGAATATAAAAAAGATTTTAGAAAAGAAAAGATAATAAAAGGAAAAGATAGAGAAGAAAAGGAGAGGAAAGAAAAGGAAACGAGAAAGAAATGAAAGGGAAAGGAGAGGGAAGGAAGGAAGGGAAGAAAACCAGATACAACATTAAACTGTTGAAATTATGTGAAAAGATTATAGTGATTTTATTAACTTAATTATTGTACTAGTTTTGGGTGCTGGAATATGAACATGAGCGCTGATGTGGAAATAGTTTCATTGGAAATAAAGATATGTTTTGATTTTGATAGATATTTCTCAAAGGAACCTCATCTGGCTGGTTCACAGCGTCAAAAACAACTTGCCGAAGAAATTAAGAAAAGATGGCAAAGTTATGGCCTCGAAGTAGATATGCCAGAATATGATGTCTTACTTTCTACTCCAGATGAACACAACCCAGATTACATCCAAGTAGTAGACGAGAAAGGCAACATAGTGTTAAAACATACCTTTATAATACAGGTTGGTTTCTCTACGATTACGAAAGCAGTGCTGAGAGTTAGCAATCAGTTCTGTATATCGTATTAAGTAACATTTGGCATTTCTCTCAATTAAACTAAAGGTTTTAGGCAGGGCCGGATTTGGGTTGCGCTGGGCCCGCGGCATATTTTCAGCGCGGGGCCCCTTGTCCCCCCCCCCCCCCCCCCCTCCAGTCCTGAGCCCTGGGGCAAGACGTTTTCTGGAAAGGAAGTGCAGAACAAAAAAATTGCGAGATCAGAAAGCGCGGGAGACCCTGAAAGCGCGGGAGACCCTGAAAGCGCAGGAGACCCTGAAAGCGCGGGAGACCCTGAAAGCGCGGGAGACCCTGAAAGCGCAGGAGGCCCTGAAAGCGCGGGAGACCCTGAAAGCGCAGGAGGCCCTGAAAGCGCGGGAGACCCTGAAAGCGCAGGAGACCCTGAAAGCGCAGGAGACCCTGAAATCGAGACCCTGAAAGCGCAGGAGACCCTGAAAGCGCAGGAGGCCCTGAAAGCGCGGGAGACCCTGAAAGCGCAGGAGGCCCTGAAAGCGCGGGAGACCCTGAAAGCGCAGGAGACCCTGAAAGCGCAGGAGACCCTGAAAGCGCGGGAGACCCTGAAAGCGCAGGAGGCCCTGAAAGCGCGGGAGACCCTGAAAGCGCAGGAGACCCTGAAAGCGCAGGAGACCCTGAAAGCGCGGGAGGCCCTGAAAGCGCGGGAGACCCTGAAAGCGCAGGAGACCCTGAAAGCGCGGGAGACGCTGAAAGCGCGGGAGACGCTGAAAGCGCGGGAGACGCTGAAAGCGCGGGAGACCCTGAAAGCGCAGGAGACCCTGAAAGCGCGGGAGACCCTGAAAGCGCGGGAGACCCTGAAAGCGCGGGAGACCCTGAAAGCGCGGGAGACCCTGAAAGCGCGGGAGACCCTGAAAGCGCGGGAGACCCTGAAAGCGCGGGAGACCCTGAAAGCGCAGGAGACCCTGAAAGCGCAGGAGGCCCTGAAAGCGCGGGAGACCCTGAAAGCGCGGGAGACCCTGAAAGCGCAGGAGACCCTGAAAGCGCAGGAGGCCCTGAAAGCGCGGGAGACCCTGAAAGCGCAGGAGACCCTGAAAGCGCGGGAGGCCCTGAAAGCGCGGGAGACCCTGAAAGCGCAGGAGGCCCTGAAAGCGCGGGAGGCCCTGAAAGCGCAGGAGGCCCTGAAAGCGCGGGAGGCCCTGAAAGCGCAGGAGACCCTGAAAGCGCGGGAGGCCCTGAAAGCGCGGGAGGCCCTGAAAGCGCAGGAGACCCTGAAAGCGCGGGAGGCCCTGAAAGCGCAGGAGACCCTGAAAGCGCGGGAGGCCCTGAAAGCGCGGGAGACCCTGAAAGCGCAGGAGACCCTGAAAGCGCGGGAGGCCCTGAAAGCGCGGGAGATCCTGAAAGCGCAGGAGACCCTGAAAGCGCGGGAGGCCCTGAAAGCGCAGGAGATCCTGAAAGCGCGGGAGACGCTGAAAGCGCAGGGCCCGTGACGTATGGCGCTTTTGCCATACGGTTAATCCCGGACTTTAAGGTGAAGGAGTGTAAGAATATATATTAAGACCATATTTCTTCTTTATTAAAGGGGCAGTAAGGTGCCAAAATTTTCTATCAAAATTTTGATTGAATTTAGAAGTGCTCTTATAATAAAGAGAATAACCTCTTCGCGCTTGTTTAATTTCTCATCTCGTTCCAAATATATTTTGGTTTTTAAAAAATGCAAATTAGATATACGTTATGACGTCACCTATACTCCATTAATTCCGTAAAGGAGGAATATCTACGACAATAATAGGTAGATTGTGCTGAAACTTTAAAGCTGTTCCCCTATTTGCCTATAGCCGAGAACTGTATAGGCAACCCATCAACTTTTTTGTAAAGGATACTTTTTATTTTTCATATTTTTTAGGCAAAAGCTAATCCGCAGGATAACAAAACATGGGACATACCTCAATTTTTCTTTTACTCTCCGTCAGGCAGTGTGAAAGGAGGTCTACTTTACGTCAATGAAGGAAGAAAGAAAGATTTTGAAT